>PISX010017003.1:9567-44707 GCA_004024625.1 Mellivora capensis
AAAAAAAAAAAAAAGATAGTGAGGAGTGGCTGGATTACAGCAATAATCGAGGGGAGAGCACTAGTCCAGTGCTGCTGCTACTGCTGCTGGAGCTGGATGGGTACTAGAACTTGGTACCTTGACAAACGGACCTAACACCTATCCTCTAATCTGGTCTTTATTCACAATAAAACCCATGTTTGGCCTTGCCATTTACTTTGTATTATTTTTCAACTTGTTGAGAACCTGATGGGGAAGAGGGAGGCTATTTATTGAAGGAAAGCCTCAGAGATTGATAATGAATTTATGGTATGTGTGTGTGCTTGTGTGTGCTTGTGTGTATCTTTGGCTACATTCAGTTGCCAAGTTGGTGGCAAATTAGATTTTCCCAGGAAGCAAATGGGGGTAAGGGAGCTAAAGGGGATGACAAAGATATTCTGCAGACCCTGAGCTGGGAATGTTGGAAAGCAAGAAAATGGGGTAAAGAGACAAGACTAATGGATTATATGTCCTGATGGAATCAAAGAAATATTGGAGTCAGTGTCAAAGGGAATGAGCTGGAAAAATAAAAGATGGTTGTGGTTGTGGGACACCTGGGTGATATAGTTCATTAAGTGACTGACTCTCGGTTTTGGTTCAGGTTGTGATCTCAAGGTCATGAGATGGAGCCCCTTGGTTGTAGGGCTCCATGCTCAGTGGGGAGTCTACTTGGGATTCTCTCTCCCTCTCCCTCTGCCCCTCCCACTTGTGCACTCTCTCTCTCAAATAAATAAATAAATCTTTTTTTTAAAAGATTTTATTTATTTATTTGACAGAGACATCACAAGTAGGCAGAGAGGCAGGCAGAGAGAGAGGGAAGCAAGCTCCCCACTGAGCAGAGAGCCCAACGCGGGGCTCAATCCCAGGACACTGAGATCATGACCTGAGCTGAAGGCAGAGGCTTAACCCACTGAGCCACCCAGGCGCCCTTAAATAAATAAATTAAAAAAAAAACTGGTGGTAGTTGATAACCTATAAGTAGGTTATTAGTAATGACAAGGTCTAAAGTCTGACCATGGCAGTGGCTGAGGTAGAATAGAGAATAAGGTCATTGAAGGGAGGAGGAAACAATGAAAAGTGAAAAGAGAACTGAACTTGAAGTCAGAAACCGGATTTGAGTTCCAGTTCCATCACTAACTAGTTATAACCTTTAACGCCATTCTGCATTCTTGGCCTGTAAAATTCCAGGTTAGTGAGCAGTAGGAGGCCTCACAAGACATGACATATGTGGAGGTGTTTCATACCTAGAAAGTGCTCTCTGGATGCAAGGGTTTTTATCCAGGGGTCAAAAGAGGCAAGACAACTTTTCCATAGTTAGTGAACCAAAGCGAGAGTCAATAGAACTCCAAACTTTCAATTTGTGGGACACTGAATAATCTGGGTGACTATCAAAGGAAAATAATAAATGAGTCAAATGGATGGCCCTTTGGGACTGTCCTATTGACAATCTTTGCGCTTCTTTTTCCATGATGAATAGATCTCCAAGTATGGTGTTTGATGACTTTATTCCCTCTTGCAGAGGAGTGCCTTTGATGATAGGGAGGAGACCTGGGAGGAGAAAGGTGGTTAAGTAATTCAATCTTTCAGGAAAGAGTAATTGCCAGATTTATATTGTGTTGGAAGCTATTTTGTTCAGTTGTTTTAAAGGGATTTGATTTACCCTCAAATACACCCACTAGAAGAACAGAGATGGAAAAAATACAAACACTGAGAGAAGGAAACAATTTTATGGGGATGCATTGCTGGAAGAAGTCATTTAGGACATCTGCTAAAAAAAAAAATTAAAAGCCAAGGGCACCTGGGTGGCTCAGTGGGTTAAAGCCTCTGCTTTCGGCTCAGGTCATGATCCCAGGGTCCTGGGATTGAGCCCCACATCGGGCTCTCTGCTCCGTGGAGAGCCTGCTTCCTCCTCTCTCTCCCTGCCTGCCTCTCTTGCCTACTTGTAATCTCTGTCTGTCAAATAAATAAATAAAATCTTTAAAAAAAAAAAAGCCAACATGATATTGGGATATGGAATCATAAATATATTAATATTTGTAAACACCATGTCTTTTCATCTTCTTTACTTCATTTGGCTTGTTTCTGGTTCTGATAACCCTAAATTTCCTTGTGACTCTATGCTCAGACTCCCGACCTGCACCCCCTATTCTAAGGAGAGGCTCATGGTTCTCTTTTTCCTGCCTCATCATTTTCCTGCTTATTATTCTAGTTCTTGGAAAGTTGAGGTCCTCCTTTGTGGGGCGTGGCACCCACATACTGACCGCTGGTCTCCTGTCTGGGTATTTTTGTCTTTGCTTATGAATTTTCCCAACCACCTGCCAGCTTTTTTTTTTTTTTTTAAGATTTTATTTATTTATTTATTTGACAGAGAGAGAGAGAGAGAGAGAGATCACAAGTAGGCAGAGAGACAGGCAGAGAGAGGGGGAAGCAGGTTCCCCGCCGAGCAGAGAGCCCGATACAGGGCTCGATCCCAGCAGCCTGGGATCATGACCTGAGCCGAACGCAGAGGCCTCAACCCACTGAGCCACCCAGGCGTCCCTCCCTGCCAGCTTTCTCTGAGCAGACATACAGTGTGCATTCTGATTCTAAAGTGCACAGACCTTAGAATCAAAGATAAGAAGTGAGAGACTCTTAGATTGAACTTTTAAAATGGTAACAACAAAACATAATCCCTCCCCTCCATCCAGTAGGATATGGAGAACTTGAAAATAAGGAATGGAAAAACACCCACAAGGAAGCCAAAGGAAAAGCGGGATAAAGATTTCAATAATGGGTAAAATAGAATCTAAGTTGAAAATGATCATAAAAAAAAAAAAGAAAATGATCATAAGGGACAAAGGAGGACATTAGATGATGGTTATAAGACCTGTATCAACAATCATTGACAAGTATGCTATCTTCCTATATATAAAGCAACAACTTACAGAACTAAAAGCAGCTTAACACATCTCTCTTAAGAAAATATAGCTCAAACAGGCTTTGGTGGTGATTAATAGACCTGAGCTCACATCCCTTTTCCACCACATTAGCTGTGTACAGACTTAACTTAGCTAACCTCTGCAAAGTTCAGTGTTCTCACCTAAAAGACAGGAATAACATCAGCCTTCTAAGACTGTTATAAGCCCTAAATTAGAAAATGCATATAAATTATCAAGTACAATGTCCAGCTCATAATTGGTACTTTATAAATGCCTGCAATAAAAAATTACCCTTTGGAGGGTCACCTGGGTGGCTCAGTCGTTAAGTGTCTGCCTTATGTCATGATTCTAGGGTCCTGAGAGCCCCAAGTCAAGCTCGCTGCTCAGCAGGGAACCTGCTTCTCCTTCACCCTCTGCTGCTCCCCCTGCTTGTGCTTGCTTGCTCTCTCTGTCTCTCTCTATATATCAAATAAATGAATGAAATCTTTAAAAAAAATTATCCTTTGGATACCTTGCTCCCCCATCGCCTGCCCTGTTTGTATTGGATCTTTCTGATTCATTTATTTATTTGAGAGAGAGAGAGAGCACAAGTGGGAAGGGCAGAGGGAGAGGGAGAATCTTAAGCAGACTGTGCACTGAATGCCAAGCCTGATGCAGCGCTTGACCCAGGACCCCGAGATGACAACCTGAGCCAAAACCAAGAGTCCGAGGCTTAACCAACTGAGCCGCCCAGGCGCCCCTGGATCTTTCTGATTTTTGAGAACGGGCTATATAGCCTGTATCCCAGGTTTTTCTACCATGCACTCTCTAGGGATACAGCAGAAAGCTGAAACAGAGTCTAGAGAAATATAACATCTTTGCACAACTCCGGGTACTCACCTAAAATGAACCAGTAGGTCTATACTGGTTGTTTACAGCCGGCATCCCCTCTCACTGGCCAGGGCCTGTGCCTTTTATCAGTTTATTGTCTTTCTGTCCCAAGTTCAACCTTCTTTATACAGCTTTGTGTTATCAGAGCTAGACCCTATAAAATGTCTCCTTTGCCAGCTGGCAGAATGTTAGGTTTCTTCAATAAGGCACTGGAGTGACACTGAGAGGACATAGCGACAGAAAGAGAGTTCCCTTCTAGTTGTTATTTGTTTTAGTTCCCTCCATTGTTCTTAGTCAACATGGCAGCCCCCCAGCCCAAGCAGACAAGTTTCAGGGGCACCCTAGCCCCTTGCTCTCCCTACTGTGACTTTCCAGCAGCTTTAGTCTGCCCACGACCTCTAACACTAGAGAAGCTCTTCCAGGGACAGCTCTAGCCTGTGTCTCTTCACCCTGTCAGGCTCGTGTTCTTACCGCAGCTGCTGCCTCTTTCAAGAGGGTCTCTCAAGCCTAGTCCCTTCTTTGTTCAGGCTCCTTCAGCCTAAATGTGGAAGCTTCTTCTACTTCTTCTTCTTCTTTTTTTTTTTTTAGATTTATTTATTTATTGAGAGAGAGAGAGTGTGTGTGAGTGGGGAGAGGGACAGAGAGAGAGGGAGCGAATCCAAGCAGATTCCCCATTGAGCGCCAAGCCCAGTGTGGCTCTATCCCAGGACCCCAATGCCATGACCTGGGCCAAAACCAAGAGCCAGGCACTCAACTGATTGAGCCACCTTGGTTCCCCCAGAAGCTTCTTTTTATTGCAGCTGGTTCCTGCTGAACCCCTTAGGGGCATCTCTTACTCCTTGTAGTAGTTAGTCACTTTTTATTAGTAATAGGCAATAGTCCTTTACGTCAAAGTTTCCTTATTCAAATAATTGATGTGATTTCTTTTTCCTCGTCAGAGACCAACCTGGTGGGTTTCTCCACTAAGCTGCAACTGTTACCGAAGATGACTTGACGTGGGGAGGACAAGGAATTGCTTTCTCAGCACGTAAGTATTCCTGAAAAGTCATCCCTCTCCTGCCACGAAAGAGGAATCCCTGCCAGCTCAATCTCGCAGATTCTAGAAGGAGTAAGGAGATAGGTAGAGGAGACAGGATCTAAGAAGTGGGAAGAAAGCATGGAAGACTTAGCACCAGAAGCTGAGTTGATCTGAGCTAGGGGAGACGGAGAAAGGGAGGGGAGGAAGAAAAAAATATGGACTGAATATGGAGAGAATTTGGATTCAAGACATTTGCTGAGGCTTGTGAATGAGGTTTCTGCTGATATTCGTTGAAGGATATGAGCAAAGATTACAATTTAGCTTTCATTACTTTCGGTTATAGTAGTAGGCTTCCTGTGTTGTGGTTCTGTGCACAGACTTGGCCACATGGGCACCTGGTTCTTACTAGGGTTATACTTGATTTCTATTTTATTTTAGGGATGCTTCCAATGTATTCACATTTTTTGCTTCTGGTACCCAAGTGCTAATATTACTGCTGAGACACTTTAAAAAACTATCTGGGGGGTCTTGAGCAGTGTTGGAAAATTCTTAGGTGTCTGTTTTCAACCATCTAAAAGAGCATTCGCTGGGACGCCTGGGTGGCTCAGTTGGTTAAGCAGCTGCCTTCGGCTCAGGTCATGATCTCAGCATCCTGGGATCGAGTCCCACATCGGGCTCCTTGCTCGGCAGGGAGCCTGCTTCTCCCTCTGCCTCTGCCTGCCACTCTGTCTGCCTGTGCTCGCTCTCTCTCTCTGACAAATAAATAAATTTTAAAAAAAATAAATAAAAGAGCATTCGCGTCTCCCAGTTCCCCTCCTATTAGGCTCTTTTCTTCTGATTAAATTGCAATGTTTTTTGTAAATTGATTTTTTTTTTTAAGAGAGCAAGAGAGTGTGTGCATGCATGAGGGCGGGGGATGAAGTGGGGGTGGGCGGCAGAGGGAGAGGGAGAGAGAATCTTAAGCAGGCTCCATGCTTAGTGTGGAGCCGGACGTGTTCTCACAACCCTGAGATCATGACCGGAGCCGAAATCAAGGGTCACATTCTTCACCGACGAGCCACCCAGGTGTCCCTAAATTGATTTTTTTTTTCTTTGAAGAGAGAGTAGGCATTCAATTGGGCATGGTATAAATAGTGCCAGCTTTAATCTGTGTGTGTGCATGTGTATGTATGTATATTCTCAGAAAGAAACAGAAATTAACAGAAAATAATTTATAAGGGGGAAGGGGACAGGAAGAAGGGGCAAGGATGGAAGTGGGCATTAGAAAGCTAAACTAAAATGTAAAAAGAGCAGCAGATACAGAGACAGACAGGCTTGGGTTCAAATTCCAATTGTGCCACTAACTACCAACTGACCTTGGAAGAGTTACTCAATCTCTCTTGGCTTCAGTCCCATTAATAACATTCTGAGGGTTGTTGGGAATATAAAGGGGGGAACACCTGCTGAGGCAGTCCTGGTGAGAAAGAAATGCCTGGGACATTTTAGCTAGGGTTAGTAGAGTCTGGGCTCAGCACGAAGAGGAACCTTGTAAGGACTATGGAAACCTTGTAAGATTCTTAAGCTCTGTAATGAACCATCTCTTTGTATTTTTGTTGTCCCTGTTTGTCCTGAATTCTTAGGAAGAAAATCCTTAAGAGAATCAGGGCTTGTATATGTCTTTGGGGGCAGCTGGAATGAGATGTTCTTCTTCTGTAGCCATTTGGGGTGGGATGGAGGAGTGATAAGAACTCCAGAGGAGGGGTACCTGGGTGGCTCCGTTGTTAAACGTCTGCCTTTGGCTCAGGTCATGATCCCAGGGTCCTGGGATGGAGCTCTACATCGGACTCCCCGCTCCACCAGAAGCCTACCTCTCCCTCTCCTACTCCCCCTGCTTGTGTTCCCTCTCTCCCTGTGTCTCTCTCTGTCACATAAATACATAAAATCTTAAAAAAAAAAAAAAAAAAAAAAGAACTCCAGAGGAAAGAGCAGGTAGGAAATGGAAGTCCCTGGGGCTTGTTGCAAAGAAGGAAAAATAAGCCTAGGGCATGGATTGAGACAATGAGAACCCTATGGACCATCAGAAGGTATTTCCCCAAATCCAGCATGGATTTCTCCCTTGTTCCCCTTTTAGGAACAGCATGGAAAAGCAGGGACCCAGTGTGGCTACGTAACTTGCTCAGTGTGGCTTACAAACCATGGGTTGTCTTCCTTGTTCTAATCAGGAAACGGTTCTCAACTCCCTTTCTCCCTCAATCAATGCCTCATTGTTTGCGGAGCTGAGGAAGTCCTTGGTGCAGATTTTATAATCCAGACCAGACCTTTACCATCTAATGCCTCTTTTAAGAAGGAGCCAAAGCCTCTTTTCTTCCTGACATTTCAAAGTTCACTTAAACCCAAAGGCTTCCATTGCATTCTGTCACTTAGCTACCCGAGTGACTCTGGGTGAGGTTCTACGCCTTGAACGTGAATGTGTTTCCACTGCATGTGTTCCACTGTGAATCTTTTTATCCTCCATCGTGCTCTCACAACTACCTTCATAAGAGTCACCGTGGAGCTGAGCCTAGCCTTCTAACACTTCTTGGCTTCTGCTGTTACAGGTGAGGAACTGTGCCTGTGTGGGCCAGGTATCTGTAGTTGAATGCTGGCCAACAATGGCGGAAAATGAATTCATGGAAGGTTGCTCACAGAATCTGTAAGAAAGTAGGAGAAGCAGGCCTGGAGGCCAGGGAGGCTGGGCAGCAGACTCAAATGTGGCCAGCATACCACCACCATCACCAACCATGGTCACTATCCCTGGACATGAATCTTAATGTGAGACCACCTCAGCAGCCATCATGGATCCAACACCACTGTTTCTGTGACTTCACATAATTCAAAGTCCTGGGTGGTGGTGTTCCTAACTTTGTGTGGTTCCTTTGGTGGTCAAGAATAAAGAGGGCAAGGATTTCTACTTTTTCGCTGTACTACGCACACATTGGCTAGCAACCAGAAGTTACAGTGTAGTTACACTGGATTCATGTCCCCTCGTTGACTCTTGGGGCACTGGTGTGAGGGGCACCAGCTCTGACTCACAGTGGGGGGGTGTCCTCAAATTAAGAAGGAGGATTTAGATGCTGGGCAGGGAAGGAAGGAAGGAAGGAAGGAAGGAAGAAAGAAGGAAGGAAGACATGAGAGAGAGAGAAAGAAAGAGAGGGAGGAAGGAAAGAATGAAAGAGAGAGAGAAAGAAGGGAAGAAAGGAAGAAAGATGGGCCACTGAAATGTAGAGAGTGTCATTAAGTGAATTTTTCAACCAGGTCCTTTGCTCAGCCCTCCTCCGGCTTCTCTCCTGTTGGGGTTGGGCCTGACCAAGTCCTGTCATGCTTCGGTACCCAAACAGGTGCATGGGCTCCCTTCTGGGACCTGGAGTCCTGCCATCCATTGCTCAACTCCGACTTCTTGCTGTTTTAACATTGGGCCTCCATCCCCAGGGCCTTCTCCTGGCGGTGGCTCTTGGTGTCAAGTTTCCTTACATGAAGCTGTAAGCGGCCAGCTAACCAATCATAGATCTTGGGATTTGGCTAGAAATGACCTGGCTTGTTTTGTTTTTTTTTTTTCTTTTCTTCTTCGTTCTTCCCTCTCAGGGTCTTCTCTATAATCCCTGGATGTGGAAAGAGTGCCAGACTGAAGTCGAGAGGCCCAGATTTGTTCACTGTGGAGTTGGGCAAGTAATCTGACTTTATGAGCCTCAGTTTCCTTATCTGGAAAATCACGGGGTTGTTGACTGTAAAGTTTCCTAGAGCTGCTGAATCATGGTGATTACGGTTCTAACTCGAATATCTTTTTTTTTTTTTCCTTGATTTTACTTCATACATCCATGACTTCCCTGGTTTTTCCACCCCTAATTCTGGTGTGCATTATTTCTATTTCTTTTGCTCATTTTTAACCCACCAGTTATGAAGCACAATTTAAAAAAATAGGAATTTTCCATTCTCCACTCACCCCGGAGTCCTCCCACTCAGTATCATGCATACATTGCCCCAAATCACTCAGCCTGAGGATTCTGACTTTTCTGGGGTCATGAGAGTACAGTACAGGGGCTGAGTTCTCAGCATCTGACCCTTCCCCTGCAGGGTGGGGTCAAATATACTTGTCATTTTCTCAGTGAAAACCCAGATGATCTGGGTTACATCAGGTTCCGATTTGACAACGTGGGCTACAACTTCAGACTCCTCTCTTTGCCCCTTGGTTTTATTCAGAAGGAGGAAAAAAAAAAAAAGCCATACAAAGCCATCTTTTGTTTATTTTGTATGCTAGAGGATCCTTGCGCAGGATGTTCTACTCTGCCTTGCCTGTATTTTTTTTTTTAAGAGTTTCACTAAAAACAATGGTAGTCACAAAACCAGCTTCCATTTACTGACAACTTGCTATGTGCCAGGCCCTGGGTGAGGGGCTGGATCTGTGTTCTGTCATGTAAATCTCCCAATAAATATAGGAGGCAGGCACCGATGCCTCTTTCTATGGATGAAGAAACTGGCTTGGAGAAACGAAGTGACATTTTTCTCAAGAACCATGTTTAAGGGCACCTGGGTGGCTCAGTGGGTTAAGTCTCTGCCTTCAGCTCAGGTCACAATCTCAGGGTCCTGGGATTGAGCTCCGCATCGGGCTCTCTGCTCAGCGGGGAGCCTGCTTCCCCCTCTCTCTCTGTCTGCCTACCTGTGATTTCTCTCTCTCTCTCTCTCTCTCTCTGTCAAATAAATAAATAAAATCTTAAAAAAAAAATAAAGAACCCTGTTTAAGCATAGACTCACTAAACAGGCCCTCTGGTGGGGTTGGTTCACTCTCCCCAAAGTCCTCTCAATGTCTCTGTCTCCATGCGTGCTCCAGGGTAAAGGAGTCTCTGCGGCTTTTCTGACATGCTTCTTCCCAGAAGCCCCTGAATCCCCTGAAGTTCACAGAGCTTCAGTGCTCTGGCTCAGAAAGATTTACAGACTCTGCAGAACCAAGGACTTCCTGGTCCCATCATGGTCCTGTTCTCACAGAGGCAACCATGCTGGGTGCGGCTCCTTGGACCATGCCCCTATACTGGACTCCAGAAAAGATGGCTCTAATGTCAACTCCGGGCCTTCTTGGGATTAGGCGAGCAGGTGTGTGATCTAGAAGAGATTTGCAGAGGTCATTTAGTTCATCTCTTCATCTTTGGCACAATTACCCTTTTGTACTCCAGTTCACAAGTATGGCGACAAACTCAGCTTCTCTCACACTGCTCAAAACAGTTTCCATTTTGTTTGAACCCAAACATTCCTTGTTCTGTCTTATCAAAACAGGGGGAAATTAGTGGTAATCCTCAAAATATTGATTTCTTTCCTTCTTTTCCCTTCCCTAAAAAAAAAAAAAAAAATCATGAATTAAGAGCTTTTGGGGAATTTTCTTTGCCCATCAAGGAGTACACGCACTGTTGTAATGGGAGTCATCATTGGGGGACTAATGTAGTTTTCTTTTTTGCTTTCTCCCCACTGGCTGAAGGAATCCTTTTATCTGGAGAAGCGATTAGAATGGTTCCTAAAGGAATTCAAAGCAAAAGAGAGGTAGTATTCCATTTTGAAATCAAAATAAGACTTCACAGCAAGACAGTCACTTGAATGCTAGGTTTGAGAAAGGACTTTTCTAAATACCTTTAGCTCCCATTTGGTCAGGATCACAGAGTTTCTCTCAAAGGGCAGAGAAGATAATGCTGTTTACAATTTGGGTTTAACCAACAATCTGTACATTCTGTTTAGGTTCAAGCCAGGAAACTATAAAGCAGAGAAAGTAAATGAATCTGCTTCTTCTTTTTTTTTGTCCTGGGGCATTGTGGGAAGAGGATGCCACAAACTGAAGCAAGTTAAGAGGGGAAGTGGTGAGATGTGTGCTCTGATGTCCCTTTAAAAGGCTTTTTCCATATGCTAAGAGGCATCTAGAAGATGGGTTTCTTCTCCACTCCCTGTTTGTTTAGGACTCCGAGAGGAGAACTCAGGCAGCAGGCTGTGTTCTGGGATAGGAGCCAAGGGTGGAGGGGGCAGTCCAAAGTGGTACGAAAGGTTGGTTGCATACTGGGCAGGCAGAGAGAGAGAGAGAGAGAGAGAGTGTCTACTACTCTGTAGTCCCAAGCCTCCTCCATTCCCATTGGCTGCAAGCCAGCCCTGATGCCCACTGCACCAGGATGGCAGAGGGAGGCTGAGGCAGAGCTCTGAAGGGTCCACAGCTTCAGAAGGAGCTGAGATGAGGCGAGAAGCCAGGAATAAGTGATGGGGAGCCCAGACTGGGAGCCATGCCTGTTTTAGATTAGTAGGGTACCAGCTGAACCTCCAGGAACAAGCACCCACCTAAAGCCTGCATAAAGCCAAGGTGCCTTCTTCCCCCACAACAATGCCATGGACCGAAGGCTCAGATACCCCCTTGAGAATGATCCTGAACAAGACCCAGAAGGGACCAATTCAATGATCAGTTTAAATTAAGTTATAAGGGGCTCTTGGGTGGTGCATTTGGTTAAGTGTCTGACTCTTGGTTTCGGCTCAGGTCCTGATCTCAGTGTCATGAGTTAGAGCCCTGTGTGCGGTTCCATGGCCAGTGCAGAGTCTGCTTGGATTCTCTCTCCCTCTACTGTTCGCCCCTCCCTCCCGGGGATCTCTCTTAAAAAAAACAACCAAAAAACAGCAACAGCAACAACAACAACAAAACCAACTAAATTTTAAGCTGGATTGGACATTCGATTAGATTTCTCCTCTTTATCTAGCAAGTAATAACAAATAAGACGACAACACAAAAAGAATATTTTTCCTGCACATCCAAGTTGTATGGCAAGCATATTTAAGCCTCCATATTTCAATTAAGCATATTTCAATAAAAGAAAATCACCCTTTTCTATTTTGGTTCCAGTGATTTGAATTCTCTTAGCTTTTCTTCTTGGTTCTTGGTTCTTGGTTCTTGGTTCTAGTTGCTAACCTCTGGATATTTCCTGAAGTTTTATATTCCTCCAAAATTCTGGGGTACATTCTCCTCTCCCTCCTTTTCATCAACATCAGCAACAATAAAGGAGCGCTCACTCTTCTGGGCTAAAATGTGGCCTTTGTGACATAAGTTGAAGCCCAGCTCCCATACCTCAGAAGAAGACTGACTATATAGGGAGATAAGGCTTTTAGAAAGGGAAGTGAAAAGGAGGCCCTGTTCTGAGGACTTGGAGGACATGTTGCCATCACTTAGCATAAGAGCGTGGCCATGGCATGATCGTGGATGATGGGTCGGTGAGCAGGCTGGGATGAATGAGAACACACCACCTCTAAGATTCTAAGATGAGTCACAGCTCTCACCCCCCCGGTTCCAGGCAGGAGACAGAGCACCAGACACACACACAGATGGCAGCTGGGTGCCCCTTGTCCTCTCAAGTCACTTTTCTGTGACAGAACTTCTTTTGTACTGACGGGGAACCATAGAATTAGTGACACAAATATTTGAGACCCTGTAAAAAAAAAACACCAAAGTGTGATCTTGAAACGTTATCACCATCCAAGATGTGTAGGGAGAAACTTCAGGAAGTTTGCCATTTAGCAGAGACCTTCCAGCTGGGAGGGTGACAGAAACCCTGTGACTTGTCATCCAAAGGCCTGGGGTCTTGTGAATATTATTAATGAGCAATGCTTTCTACCAGCTGGAAACCAGCTCCTTAACCGACATCTGGAAATCACTAATGGAAATTGGGTTGGAGGGGCAAAAGCAATGAGGCTCTGGGAAAATAGAGATTGTAGAAAATGTGCCCTGCATATAATTGTACTTCTTTTTTCCCTTGTGTCTACTTTTTTATGGAGATAAGGTTGACCTAAGATATTCTGGGAATAAGTCAGCCTGAAATCCTTAGCATCCCACCCTAGGGACCCAGGTCTGAGGAAAAGAAGCCCGTCTCTCTGCTCTGCATCCAAGGTCATCAATCTCTATCCCATATGCCTGAGTTAAGGACATCAGGACAACTCAAAATATTAGGCAGGACTAACAGCATTGGTAAGGTTCTACTGTCCTCAACCTCCCCCTTAATCCCCGCCAACCCAGAGACACAGCTTTGATTTCATCTACCCACACTCTTTCTCTCTCTCACTTAATTATAATTATTCACTGGGCCCCATTCAGAAAAAGAAGGCTTCGCCTCATCCATCCAGAGTCCAGAGGGGGAATTTTATTCTGAAAGTATAGAGCTGTGTCATCCCCACTCTGTCACCACCTGTTTTGGAGGTAGGATCTAAAGAGATGTTGCAAAAAATAAAAAATAAAAATTTAAAGAGATGTTGCTAGAACCCCAAGTAAATGTTGACATGTCTGCCATGACCTTGGCCAGAGATCACATCTATTCCTGCCTCTTGGCAGCACTTTTAAAGGTGATCATTTTAATACATCCTGCTGCCTAGCACCCTGTATCCTCTCCTAATAGTATGGTTAGAGAAACACCCCAAATAACTCTTGTCCCAGAGCCTTAAAACTCTGTTCAAGGGGATGGGTGAACAAGTCTTCTCTGCTCGCAAAGTTCCTTGCTGACCATTGCTACGGCAACAGCCAATGGCCTCATCTGTCGCCGTAGATAGACCTGCCTACCAGAGCTAAGGCAAAGAATCTTGTTTGTCATGGAATAACAGGATGCTGGAACCTGAGATGCCTCCAAGATCATCAGACCCACAATAAAGGGAAACTCAGGACCCAGATAGGCGAAACAACTTGCCCAAGAGCACACGGGAAGCAGTAATAACGCCCGCTGCTCCAATATACTGAACGCACATGACATCATCTACCATTGGCCAAAGCATTTTCCTCAAGTTATGTAAACCTTGCCAGGAGGAGGTACTCTTATCTTTAATTAATGGAAAGAATAAGGAAGCCTAGAGAAGCCAGGTGACTTGCTCAGGGTCCCCTCGCTTAGCATGACCAAGCCAGGTTTCTGGACACTGTCTTGGCTGCCATTTTCTGAATTAAAATCCTGTTGGTGGGGCTGGCGGAATGCTGGATTTTCCATATCCAAAGGGTGACAGGTTGTTTCTGCTGTTTCGCAAGTGGCTGGTAACTAGGAGAAAAAGCACCTGGCCTCCCCGGGGCGACAGGATTATACTTCTCAGCTCATCTTTCCACAGGTCTCTCCAAAGAGGCTGTGAAATGTTGACAAACGAGTTGAAGGTGACTCAAGTGCCAGCCACAATGTATTTACTTCCTGCTTAAATGTGTCCCTGGCACTTGCTGTTGAGGACCCAGAAAAGCAAAGAGGATGTTAGCTCTTTCATGGGGTGGTGTGAAATCAGAGGCTCCATGCTGCTCTGGGAGGTGGGGAACAGGTTTTGTGTCTCTTCTTGGTATCTTTTCCTTCCTTCTGTCCCAACAGGCCCCCTGCAAAGCCTTCCTCCATGCCAGAAACTTTGCCCAGTCCTCCCTCCCTCCCTCCCTCTGATCCACAAAGACATACTGCTCATGTGACATTTCCCTGGGGCCCGGCTCTCTGCCCTCCAGGCTGGCCGATAAGCAGAAACCTGTGATATGCGCAGGGCCAACCCTGGCTCCCTTAAGGTGACACATTGGAAAGCTAAAAGGTAGAATTGTCAAGCTTCTGAGCAATCTGTCAGAAATATGTTTGAGGAGCCACGAAGGTCTTATAGGAACATACCACAATCATAATCTGATTCACTCATTTCTACAGTGACCATGAGCCTGATACTCTGTTTCCCCTCCCCCCAGACTACCCCGAGCAAGATTTCCAAGGCTCTGCCCCTGCCAGGTGTACAAGGAGTGAGATTTATTTGCATCGGTGTCCTCACACAAATGCTATATCTCATGTGGGACTTGGGAACTCCCCATTGTACCCTGGGGGACTCCCAGGTGTCTCTCTGACTACAAAAGAAAGTTGAAGTTATGGTAAAATAATATTACAGTAGCATTTTTGAACACCTCTTAGGGATCAGACTCTATGTATTTATCCCTAAGCTTTATCACAGACTTGAGATTCATAGTACCATCCCATTTTACTGATGAAGAAACTGAGATTCAGTGACTTGCCCAAATTCTCCCAAGAAGTAAGTCTGAGAGAGGTCCATCTGACTTCACCGCCCCTGCTCTTTTGTTTATGCAAAGAGATGTGTCCTCTTAGCTCAAAGCATGTCTCCAGCCCAGGCTGGAGCTGGCTGGTGCTCCCTCATGAGAGCTGATTGTTAAATTTTTAGGAATTCTGTGAACAAATTGTTAAATACAGCCATTATTACAAATCAAGTTATATAAACTTATAATGAAATAAATTATATTTAAAGAGGTAATAAACAGGGACTCCTGGGTGGCTCAGTCAGTTAAGCATCTGTCTTCAGCTCAGGTCATGCATGATCCCAGGGTCCTGGGATCAAGTCCCGCAACAGGCTCCCTGCTCAGTGGGGAATCTGCTTCCCCCTCTGCCTGCTGTTCCCCCTGCTTGTGTGCGTTCTCTCTCTCTCTCTGACAAATAAATAAATAAAATCTTAAAAATGAAATAAAATAAAATAAAAAGTTAATAAATATTCAAACCTGAATAAGGTTATTTACATCTATTTTCTCTGTGTAGTGGAAATACCAAAAAAATATTAGATTATTACATTTTCCTCCCAATTCTGCATTTGGTAATAGCACCAAAGAAAAAATCTTCATGATCTTGGATTTGGCAATGGATTCTTAGGGATGACACCAAATGCACAAGCAACAAAAGACAAAAAATAGATAAATTGGACTTTTTCACAATTAAAAACTTTTTCATCACAGCACACCATCAAGAAAGTGAAATGATAACCACAGAATGAGAGAAAGTACTTGCAAAGCATATATTTGAATTGGGCTTGGTATCCAGAATCTATAAAGAACTTTTACGACTCAACCACAAAAAGACAACCCTATTAAAAATGAGTAAAGAATTTGAATACATATTTCTCCAAAGAAGATATACAAATGGTGGATAAACATATGGGAAATGCAACTCAAAATCGCAATGAGATACCACTTCACACCCACTAAGATGGTTATAATAAAAAGAAAGAAAGATGAAAAAGTACTGGCAAGGATATGGAGAAATTGTAACCCTCATACATTGCTGGTAGGAATGTAAAATGGTGCGATTATTATGCAAAAACCGTTTGGCGGTTCCTCAAAAATTAAACGTAGAATTTCTATATGAGCTAGCAATTGTACTCTTAGGTAAGTACATACTCAGGAGAAATGAAACAAGTGTTCATACAAAAACTTGTACATGAATATTCATAGCAATATTATTCATAACACCAAAAGTAGAAAAAATACGCATGTCCATCAACTATTGAAAGGATAAACAAAATATGGTATATCCCTATAATGGAATATTAATGAAGCATAAAAAGAAATGAAGTTCAGATACATGCAATAATATGGATGAATCATTCAGAACATTCTAAGTGAAGGAAGCCAGTCAGTCATAAATGGCCACCCATTACATGATTCCATTGATATGAACTGCCCAGGAGAATAGACAAGTTCATGGAGACAGCAAGCAGATCAGCGGTTGATGGGGGCTAGGGCTACATAGTATGGGAGTAACTGCTTAATGGGGATGGTTTCTTTTTGGGGGGGGGATAGTGATGAAGATGTTCTGGAACTATATAGTGGTGATAGTTATCCAATGATGTTAGTATAATAAAAGCTGCTGAATTGTATGCTTTAAAATAGCTAAAATGGTGAATATTACATTATATTAGTAACTATCCTGACAGTTCTCTCACTGCACCAGAACTTTCTTTCTTTTTTAAAAAAATATTTTTATTTATTTGACAGACAGAGATCACAAGTAGGCAGAGAGGCAGGCAGAGAAAGAGGGGGAAGGAGGCTCCCCGCTGAGCAGAGAGCCCGATGCAGGCTTGATCCCAGGACCCCGAGATCATAGCCCATGCCGAATGCAGTGGCCCAACCCACTGAGCCACCCAGGTACTCCAACACCAGAACTTTCTTGAATGCCTCACACAATGCTTACCATACAACTGATGCTCAATAAATGTTCGAAGAACGAATGGAAGTTTGTTGGGTAGACACGTAGAAGTAAGAAGAGAACTTCCAAAAAGAACAGAGATCATTTGGTATAATGGGAGAGAATGGTGATCAGGTGAAAGGAGCATAGTCCAAATCTTCAACTACCAACGTGGCCTCTGGTCCGTCAGAGGGGCCATGAGAGATAAATGTCTGGAAAGGCCAGTTCTGCCTGTATGTGACTGGCAGGAGATAATTCTAGGGGGATGATCAGGGGCCAGATTATGGAGGGCTGTGTGTGCTGTAGGCTAAAGTCTGAGCTTCATTTGGTCAACAAGGCAATGCCATTGAAGGTTTTTGACGTGTCATTCAGGTTTGGTTTTAGGGAAGACCACTCTGGCTATGGTGCGAAGGGTGAATGGAAAGTAGAAAGGGAGTAAGATTGGAGGCGGGGAGACCCATGAGAAGGCCGACTGTGCCACCGTTGTCCTAACAACAGGATAATGGGTACTGCTGGTGCTTCGTAGAGAAAATGCGATGCTGTCTCTTATTGCGGAAATCTCAAAACACAAGGAGCCAGACACTCCCTCATGTGAGTACCCCATGGTGAGATTAACCTTGGGGGTAAAGAGGTACACAGACACTCAGATTACCAGGGGGAACATTCCAAGAAGCAGAAGCGAAGTCTTCAATGGCCAGTCTCCCTGCCATTGGTGGGATAGCCTAGCTCTATTTGGGGCAGAGTATTTAAATGAAAGCATTAAGCTATTGTGGTATGGTTTTTTTAAATTTCAAGTTCCAAGTTGTTTGAATGGATGTATTTAATATCTGGGTGAAAAAGCTGTTCTGAGAGATGCATTGAAATATCTGTTTCACCCAAGAAGGAGGGCTGATACTGAGCCAACCAAGTCGCTTTCCAGACTCCCTCAGAACCATAGAACTCTTAACCGTTCTATGGCTTGCCTCAGCATTGAAGCTCCTGTGAGGGAGTGAGGTAGGGTTCAGATGGGACATTGGTTGTTAAATCTGTAAAATAATGCCTATGCTCTCATTTCCTGAGTCGACCCAACAAGGGCGTGAATGGTTACTCTTCCACCGACAGCTATGAGGCCTTGGTAATCATTTAGCTTCTGTCTGCCCCTCAGTTTGTTCATTCATGAAATGGGACTTAAAAAAACGGTAACTGGGACGCCTGGGTGGCTCAGTTGGTTGAGCGGCTGCCTTCGGCTCAGGTCATGATCCCAGCGTCCTGGGATCGAGTCCCACATCGGGCTCCTTGCTCGTCGGGGGGCCTGCTTCTCCCTCTGCCTCTGCCTGCCACTCTGTCTGCCTGTGTTCGATTGCTCTCTCTCCCTCGCTCTCTGACAAATGAATAAATAAAATCTTTAAAAAAAAAAAAAAGAATTTTAACTGCCTCATAGAGTTGCCATGAGGTCTTAGTGAGACACTGTGTTTAAAGTCTTGGTCACCACGTAAACAATCATGCCTTATTATTTAATTTAGAATGTCACTGTCATCTTGGGCAAGCCATGCATCCTCTCCGGGCCTCAATTTCTTCCTTGATAACATGGAGATAAGGTTCACCATTGTTTCTTTAGGCCCCACCACAACGCCTGGCACATAATAGACGTTCAACCCCTGCCCACCAAAACACATTTGTTGAATGAATGAGGAGGAGAACAGGAAAGAGAAGCATGTCTTCTGTAACTGTCTTAGGGCTTGTCCTGAGGGCCAAGTGACGTAGAGCTGAAGACAGCCTTCTGTGGACAGTGAAATGCTATTCAAAGGTAAGCTGATAATAATATTACCATTTTAGAATAAAGACGTTCCCTTGAGTGGCATATCTTTCTAGGATTTTATTCAGTATGTCTCATATGTGGGCCATTGGTCCTTAACATTAGTCAATTAACTCCCCAAAGGTCTAATTATTTGGCCCCTGGCAACTCAGAATTCCTAGGCTGAGCTCCCTTCTGGGATGTCTTTGTGTACATGGTCATGGGCAGTTGGAGGACCTTCCTGATCCTTAGTTATTCTCTTTATCCTACTGGGTATAGCCTTAAATGCCAAAAAGAGAACTTTACTCCTCAGTTTATTGAACAAGGGATTTGCCCTTACTGAAAAATGCCCAATCCTGAGTGAATTAGCTCATTCTTTCCCTTTCTGGAAATGGAGTTTGATACAAGGGACACTGGAGTGCAAGAGATTTGGAGCCACAGGGAATAAAAGAAGGACGATCCACAGGGCCCAGGAACTCCTAAAGGTTTCCTGTCCCACCCTCCACTGTGTATGCTGGTTTTTATTCTTTCCTTTCCAATGACCTTTATGGTGATGAGACTGTTAGGAGATAGTGTAAACTTCTAGAAGAAACAAATTAAGTCCTTACAAAATGGATATATGATAATTATCTCCCCCATTCCCACTACCCACCCAGACACAAACACTTGTCTCCAGCTCTGAAGTTAGATAATCTGGGTTCAAATTCAGGCTCTTCACTTACCACCTATGTGACTTTGGGGGAAGTTATTAAGGCTGTCTCTGGTCCTTGCTTAATAGTAGCAGTGATCTCAAGTATGAGAAAAATGACCCATGTGAAACTAATGTATGTTGTTAGAGGTCAGAGTGGTGGTTACCCTTGGGGAGGAGATGGGGACTGGATGGGGCCATAAGGGTTTCTGGGATGGTGGTTATGTCTCTCATCTGGATGCTGGTGACATGGATATACTGTTTCTGAACGTTCTTCAAGCTATATGTGATATTTGCACAATTCTAGATCTACATTATTTTTAATAAAGTTAAAAAAAATCCATGTAAACTACATTACATACAGTACTCGATCAGCATAGAAGGAGTTACTATGAACTTATTACACTGTTAAATTATTCTTACCTCCTGCTGAATGATCACCCTCTTAAGTCTTTAACATTATTTCCAAGCATAAGGAAAATGAGTAGTAAGAAGAAATACTCATGGAGGGCAGGGGTATATTTGCACTTTGGTTTTAGGAAATGATGCAAAATAGATTATTTTCTCTGTCATCTCTTATGCTCTGAATGCTTCCTTCTAGAAATACTGGAGCCCATTTAGACTCAGCCACATTTCCAGAATTTCTCCTCTTAGGGGCACATCTTATTTGGAAAGGGGAGATGAAGGGCCTGTCAGGAGCTGGGTTTACTTAGCACCTTGTGTAAGATTGAGAAAGTCTCAAGGGGCCGTATTTGAATCAGGGTTAGGGTGAAGCTGGTGAGGCCGGTAGAAATAGCATTTCCTGGTGCCACCACTCTTTAGAATAAAGGTCCTGAAAACAGAGAGGAAAATTCCCTGCAAAAAGTAAACTGGCCTGGTCCAGTGTTATCATAATACCATAAGCTCAAAATGTCTTGACCCAGGGCCCCCTAGCAAGGTCACCTCAGAAACAACTGGACTTCAGCAACTTGTCTTACCTGCCTCAGAATGACTAAGACCTATTTAAGCCTCGTGGTTGGTTAATCATTAACGAAGATTTTTGACAAACAAAGTAGAGCAAGCCAAGAAAGAAGGATGGCTAAAAATTAGCTCAGGAAAGGTCATATTTCTTGCAAATGCAGGGTTTGGTGTCACATTTGATTGTGGGTATAACTGTGTGGAACAGAGTCACAGGAAAACACAAGCCCACCGAGGAAGCCAGTAAGGCTTGGGAGATTCTCCTTGGAACCCTCCTCTGCCCTCATAGTCCTGGGGAGGACTAACTTTAGGCCTCCCTCATCTTTGCTGAGAAGTCCACCTGTCTATAGGGCTGCCAGGGGGAAAGTGGGGAAGCCCTGTCTGGCACATGTAGCTGCAGTCTGATTTCTGAGTGAAAAGAGAGGAAGGTTCCAGAGGCTGGAAAGTGGACCTGAGAAAGGAAGAGGTGAGGAAACCTAAGAGCCCGGGCTGTCCTACAAACTCTGCGCCATGAGATCAAGGTTGGTGGGCATCACCTGGGACCAGGAAGACAGAACAGCAGGAGCTACCCACCAGGGCGAGTGTTCAGAGGCACCATGCAGCTGATGGAGAGAAAGCTCTGTTTCTCCACAGTTTAGTAAATGCAGGGCGCCGCCATTTTCTGGAACTCAAAACTAAGGAAGAATGATTTAGAGTTCTTCCCACTTCCTTGTTTTAGGGGCCAAATCTCTTCAGTCTACAGCTAACACAGGCCCATGAGCCCTGTTTAATGCTGAACGGAACAAAGGTCGAGTTTCTTCACTGCACACCCTTTCTCTTTCTCCAACACAGCTCTACTCAGCTTGTTCCGGGTACCTGACAATTCCATGTTTTTTTTGTGGCAACTTCCTGTTCCCTCTTCTTTCTGCTCAGCTGCCCTGACTCCTACTTATTCTGTAGATTTTGGCTCAGATGCCACTTCTTTCCCTGAGTCTTTTTGAACCCCCTGCCCAAGCCTGCGGGGTCGTCTCCTCCCATTTCAGAGCACTTTTGACCCTATCGTACCACGCCTGGGACAGAGTTGGTTTTGTTGGCTGGTGTCTCTCCAGTACCTCACGCTGTGCTGGCACACAGTTAGCATTCAATAACCGGTTACTGTACCAATGAAAACAAAGAGGAATCAAAAGGGGTAAAATGGAAAGGCTTAATGGAATTAATAAAGCAGAATGCATTCACCCTGCAGGGGAAGGGAAAGGAAATGGGTTTCTTGAGTACCTACAACAACTAGGCTTTTTTAGATTCATTAATTCATCTGATTTACACAATAACTTTGTGAGGTCTAGACTAGTATGTCTATTTTACCAGTTAAGAAACTGGTGCTCCGGGGCGCCAGGGTGGCTCAGTGGGTTAAAACCTCTGCCTTCAGCTCGGGTCGTGATTCCTTCTGGGGTCCTGTGATCGAGCCCCGCATCGGGCTCTCTGCTCAGCAGGGAGCCTGCTTCCTCCTCTCTCTCTGCCTGCCTCTCTGCCTACTTGTGATCTCTATCAAATAAATAAATTTAAAAAAAATCTTTAAAAAAAAAAGAAAAACTGGTGCTCAGAGTGGCGAGGTGTCTTTTCTAAAGTCACGTGTCTGGTAAGTAGCAAAGCTGGGGTTGTATCCCCCAGGGAGGTGGCCTACAAACCCAGCCTTGTTCCACAAGGCCACGGTGCTTGTCCACGGAGACAAGTCTTTGGGCAACCAGATTTTTTCCAGGTACACTGGTGTGAGAAGTTAAGAGACAGAGGAATACTGAGTATCCAGAAAGGGATGATTGAAGAGGGAAAAGAGAAAGAAAAGGCTGTATCCAGTCTGACAGCATAGAACTTGAAATTGAAGCAAAACCCTTATGGAGGTCTCCTGAACCTAATGAGGTATCGTATTAAAGCCGAATCCTGCCCTTGATGTGGGGTGGTCAGAGATGGGGAATGAGTCAGGAAAGTGGGAAGGCAAGGATAAAGTGAGTACATCTGTATCATCCTACCCAGTCATTTTTTTAGAAGCTGAAGATGTAATTTTTTTTTAAGGGTCAGTCATGGTGTCAAAAATGTCATTTCGTCAAAAGAGCCATGCCAAAATGTCACATTTCATGTTAACAAAACAAAACCAACTCTGGTAGAAGCTGAGTGCCCGGAAGACTTTACAATAAAGATATAATATCATGTAATGATTGAGGTAATATACTACATATTTCTGTTCAACAGTCAAGCACCCTAATGTCCTTGAAACAGAGTTTGATAAGCCAGGAAGGTCAATTACAGCTAACAAAACACCCCCACACTGTCCACATGCCAGGTAACAGAACCCAGTGAATGCTGGACTGTCCTGGGATTATCCTTCACTAGAAAAGACAAACCAGAGCTTTGTTCCTAACGTTCTGACTTTCAACTAGATAATTGCTTACGTATATTGTCATGACAGATATTTTTGGAATAAAAAAGGGGGCACCTATTTCACTGAAGAATCAGAAGTGTGCAACTGACTTCCTATGACAGTTCTTTCACCTTCTCTATCATCTCTGGCCCAGCCTCGTAGATAGAATTCCTTCAGTCTCCCAGCATGGACATTTCCAGCAGCTCCACTTAGAGCTGGGAGGTCTTGCAGGCTGAGAAGAGGCATTTTCAGCCATTCAACCTTCAGTTCTCACCCAAGCGAAGAGGTCGCCTATGGAAACATACTAGAACCCAATGGAAAACTGCACCGTAGAGAAGCTTTGCTTTTCTCTCTCTGGGCTCTGAGGTGGGATGTTGGCGTGACTGGTTTTATCCACTTCTAGGGTCAGTGTACTGTTCGCAAGAATCTGGGACTTGGAATCTGAGCATAGACTGCAGTCCAGGTCCTTGTCAGCTGTGTGAACTTGGCCAGTCACCCTGCTTACTTCCCTGAGTTATTGTGAGGTCCGCATGAGATTATGGAAGCCAAAGAGCCTAATGAGTCACGTAATCATAACTTTTGTCCCTACTCACCAAGCTGTTTATCTGCTCAATCAGTCTGTGTTCTCCCCCCATGGAATGTAAGCTCTACTTGTGCAAGGTTTTGTGGGTTTGCTCAAGCTGTGGTTGCTACAGCACAGAGCCAACCTGGCACCTAGTAGAGGAGTGATACACATTTTGTATAATTATTCTTTTTCTAATGAGATCAAATTATGATTCTGTAATTTGCAGGGCATCTGTATTCTTCTCCCAGAACAGAAAGAAATCAGCAGATCTTGCTGCCCTTGAAAATACTGCCTAATTATCTGTCATCCTGGGAAGTTTGGGAGCCCCTCCTGCCTCTGAAAAAGGGCTTTATCTTTTTAAGAGGAAGCAACAACTTATTATTCCCAGAAACGTGAGAAGGCAGGCCGTAAGCCAGACTGCCCGAGACTGAAAGGTAAAATTCTTAATCAATGGTAAAGCCACGTGGGGCAAGTTTTTTAGAAGGAATTCCATTGACAACACATTACCTGCCCTTGAATCATTTGACTGGCTTTGCTAGTGGACATTGTCTGAAGTTAGTGATGCTCTCTAGAGAAAAGGGAAGGAAGCTTCCTGCTAACCTTGCTGTGCACCGAGAAAATGAGGAACGCAGGCTTTGTTTTCTGAATGCAGTGATGGACCTTCAGGTTGCCCAGCACTTTCACGAGATCACCTAACAAATTCAGTGTCTTGTCAACAGCCTCCATTTAGAGGTCTGAGTGTGGAGCTCTTGGGATCATAAACTTGAGGACTGACAGCAGTGACACGTTTAGCCACACCCTACCCAAGTCCAGATGTTGAATATAATTTGGGTGCTCAGCCTTCAACCACCCAAGCTCAAGTCTGAGGATACAGATAATTCACAATTTTTACTTAAAACCCATCTTCAATATAATTCCAAGCCAAAAACATGATAGTAACTTGTTGGTTACTCTGGCTGAAAATACTGAATTAGTTGTTTCCTTCTACTTTGTAAGGGTTTCTCTAGTCTTGTTAGGAAAAAAAAAAAAAATCAGTATAAAGAAAACACAATTTAAAATAAGGTCAGGAAACTGCTTTAAAGAAAGCTTTATTTACTACATACATCCTAGAATGTATTGTAAATGGAGGAAGATCTAAATAAATTTAAAAGCAAATCCAAAGCAACTAAAGAAAACTAAACTGCTAACATGTTTGAAAACAGAGAACACTAAAGCTTTTTTTTTTTTTAATATTTAGTTTGTTCTTAACCCTAAAAAAAAAAAAGTTCACATTTCAAGTTATAAACTTACCTCAGTAGTGTATGTGAAATGGTTTTGAAATAGAAACAGACAGACCATAGAGAATAGGCTCACCAAAATCTGTTTTTAGGGTAGTTTGGTAGTTGCCATGTTGAGATATCAATTTTTTTTCTTTTCTTCTCATTACCGTTTTTTTTTTTCTTGCAAATGATTTACAGGTATATGTAAAATACAGTAAGACCGCTGGGTCAGAGTCTCATCCAGTGAACCTCTGAGACAATCCTTCATTGGAAGGAGTTCTTTCACGCTAAGTCAAGGGACGAGGATCTGATCCAAATTGCATTTAGTTGGATGACACAGTCCGACAGATTCGATGCAGCTTGCTGGGTACATCATCAGGAACATTGCACAATCATTTTATGTCATTTAAGAACGATGGAAAGAAATGTTAGAAATGTTTAAAGGCCTTGGCAGGCACTCAATAATTTTATAGAATAGTTAAATAAATATTGCTTATATATAAAAAATTCATCCCACCCTAAGATGAGGGGGAGGGAAAAGGCATTTGGGAGTCTCTTAATTTAAAATTTAAAACAAAACTAAAATATTTGCTAAAGGCGTGATCCTATTATTAATCCATAAATAAGAATTCAGCCATTAGCAAAAATTCAGTGAGTGGAAAGATTTTAGAGATCTCTAATGTGACATAAACACACAACTGTGTCCTTGCTACCTATTGCACAGCTCAATTCCTTGATGGAGGCTTTAAAAAAAGTTCCAAGTTGATGTATTCATAAAGCAGATGACAATCTTAACATTTTACTGTATTTTACATTCACTCTGCTGAACAAACCCTGGAAACAGGCACAACACTGCAGCAATACATTTACTTCCTAATAATAAAGCTTTTTAATAACATTGAAATAAAACGGTTTCACTCTGCATTAAACTCTATACCATGAACTTCCGCAACATAAAACAACTAAAAACCAGGATTAGATTATGTACAAGCTATCTTTTAACTTCTACAGTCTCTCCTCCTCCTCCTGGATGTGCACGTCCCAAGTCAGCTCACCTACCACGTGCACAGCAACGGAGGAAAGCTCTGCTCAATAAACACAATATTACCAACACCCTTGACGACCACAGACATTTTGCATTGAAACATGAGAAGTCAGCTAGAAGCATAACTTTCTGTGACAAGAGTCTCTGGGGGCCTTGTCGACAGTTAACATTCACTGTCTCTATAAACTCATACTTCAAAAATGAATAAGATAAAAGCGTTAGAAAAGGAACTAAGGTTTTATATGAGACATTAAATAACTATGCAAAGATATCTTATGGAAACTATTAAAATCGTGTGCTTATGCATATTCTGCTATTGAAAATACCTCCCAACCAAGACAAAAAAAAAAAAAAAACAAAAACAAACCCAACAAAAAAACCCCCACAAAAACCCAGAAGAAGTATAAAAGCTATCGATGCTTTCTCTATCAGAATAATTCATTTGCCCTAGACTTGCCAGACTCGGAGGTGGGGCTGGGGATAGGAAGGAAGGAATGAGTAGGGGGGTAGGGAGGGCAAGACACATGGAGAAGAAACGGGAAACAGGGTAATGTGGCAGGTGAGAGCTTTCCAGTGTTTGGACTCAGAAGTGTGACAAGTCTTTTCAACGTGGGCTTAAGGAGAGATCGAGTGTTTCTTTAAAAAAAAAACAAAAAACAAAAAAACAGAACCGTCATAGATAACACATGGTAACACCGTCACCCCTTAATGCCAGCTGAAATAGAGATTCTACTCACTTTAAAATTGCACTTTCCAGTATAACTTTTAAAATAACATTTTATGTAGTATTTTAAAGCACTATTGTTTGTATCTTTAAATATTGAATATATTTTTCAAAATAGTTCCCTAGCTGCTCAAGTGTGCTTTTCCATATATAGTTGATATATTATTGAAGGTACTACAAAATAGAAATCTCTGGAGTGCAGAAGTTAAGAAAATAACCTTCATACTGAAAATATATCCTTAAAAATACAAAAACAAAAACCTCTATACAAATATACTAACGGCGTACACATTTCTGAGAGATGGTATTAAGGCACGAACCGTCGCGAGTCTCTTAGAAATGTACGAACAGGGTCTGCTAAGTGGAAAATAGTCTTTAAAAAACAACAACAACAACAACAACTAGTGGAAACTTCATGAATATAAAATCTTTCAGGATGATACTGGATAACATTCTTCACTTTCAGGTTTCATGAGTGCGGTCATCCCGCACGTTCTTTCTTCATAAATAGTAAAGTGTTCCTTCGGGGGTAGTCTGTGGTCTGCCTGCACTCTCCTCGCAGTGTCAGTATGTCTGGTAGACGTCGTGGATGGGCACTGGGATAGCAGCGGCGGGGAAGGCCTGAGGTATGTAGCCCGCGTAGCCTCCGTACACGGCGGCGGCCGCATTCTTCTGTAGTGTGGCGATCGTGGCAGTGGCCGGAGCAGCAAATGGGACGTAACTGGCCCCGTAGATCCCAGCAGTGGGAATTCTCTGAACGTTCGGAGCCACCGTGTACACGGGGGTAATCGGGCGGCCCTGAGGGGGGAGACACAGAAAGGCCCCTTAATGACCGCGCCCATGGTGCCCTTCCCATGGAGTCAACCCATGGACTCATTCTTCCCATTCCTGGCGGGCTGGAAGGGGACAGGAAGAGGTGAAGGCAAACGTTTTCATTCTCAGGGCAAGGAGGCAGACGGGCAAAATAAATAATTGTTGTAAGAGAAGGCGGTAAGGGCCACTAAGGTAAGCTGGGGTTGTTGCGCCCTCCAGTCAAGGCTCCTTTGAGGTCAAAAGGTCAAAGGGACAGAACTGCCACGCTAAGTTTAAATACTCTGGAATCTTCCATCTTGCCATTCCTTTCCAGCGGCAAGGGAGGTGGGAATCTACCCTTTGCTCAGCTGATCTCACTGTAACTAAAAATATGGTCCCTAAAATACATGCCAGCCACTTCCACTCTTACTTAACTGAAGGAACATGGTGCTTCAAAAATGGGAGAGGACAAGCGACTGCGACAATGTTATGGAACCCAGTGTACAGATCTCCACAGGGGCAGCTTTAGAAGCTGTGGCCTAAAAACCCTGCAACCACATACAATTTTCAGCAGGTGTCATTGATGACTTCGACCATCTCTCACCTAAGATAGGACACCCACGACACGTACGGTTGACCCTTGAACAACCCGGGTTTGAACTGAGTGGGTCTACTTCCATGTGGATTTTTCCAACACTGTTCAGCCCGGTACTCTATATGTATTTTCTCTTCCTTACGATTTTTCTTACCTTAGGACTTTCTTACTGTAAGAATACAGTACCTAATCCATGTAACATACAGCATGTATGTTTCATCGACTGTTTATGTCATCAGGAAGCCTTCCAGTCAACAGTAGGCTGTCAGTAGTTAAGCTGCGATGGAGTCAAAAGTTACATGTGGGTTTATTTACAACTGCGTGGAGGGTGGGGGGAGGTGGGCACACCTAACCATTGCGTTGTTCAAGATCAACTGTGCAGATGGTTGTAGAGGCTCAGAAAAGGAACCAACTCACTTGGGAAGTTGGAGAAAGCAATCTTGGAAGCAGAGACATTTGAGCTGGGTCTTGAAGGATGAGGAGGAGTTTCTGCAGGAGAAGGCAGTAGGGAAAGGCTAGCTCACTCACTAAAGCTTCCTTACCGCGGACACTACCTCGGGCTCCATCAGAGTCCTGACTACTTGCTCTCGTCTACCTGAAAGCCTAACATGCTACATTTCCCGAGCCAACAGGTGTAAAGAGTAAAGACTGCAGCTCAGTATTTCCCAAAGGGTTTGCTCTGGAACCAGTTCCAAGAGATGCTTTATGGTAAGGGGGATTTGCAGTGAAAGAAACACACGCTTAACAAAATACCTAGTATGCCCTTACTTTCCTCACGACGCCCTGCAGTAAATGCCTAGATGGCCTCTCTGTCTTCGTGCATCTTCAAAATAAACAATTCGGGATATACGAAATGGAGAATTCAATTTTTAAAAAGGAGTTCTTCCTGGATTTTTGTAAGGGAATTAGTTATCTTTCCCTAATAAAATTTGCAAATGAGAGTCATAAAATTACAGGGCGACTCACCATCGAAGAGCCATTTTTTCCACCGTAACCAAAATAATAATTATACTAAATGATAGTAACAACCAAGGGACTGTGGTCTGCTGGGCACTATTCTAAGTGCCTTATTTGTATGATGTTCTGGAATCATCCCAACCACCAATGAAGCTGGTACTATGATTTTACGGAGAGGTCTGACATGTTAAAATGACTTGCACAAGGTGACACAGCTTTTAAGCAAAGGAATGTGTGACTCTGGAGCCTGCACTTTTAGCCCTGTGTTATCTCATCTCCTACAACACTAAAACAGCAAAGATCTCATGGGTAAGAGAGAAACTTCAGAACTGGGAAGACGGTGTCTTAAAATTCTTTTTTTTTTTTTTTTTTAAGATTTTATTTATTTATTTGAGAGAGAGAGAGTGAGGGAGAGCATGAGAGGGGAGAAGGTCAGAGGGAGAAGCAGACTCCCCATGGAGCTGGGAGCCCGATGTAGGACTCGATCCTGGGACTCCAGGATCACGACCTGAGCTGAAGGCAGTTGCCCAACCAACTGAGCCACCCAGGCGCCCGGGAAGACGGTGTCTTATAGCAAGACACAAGCACTCTTTTCCAAATGGGTGGACATGTGTTTAGTGACAAATGCACAAAGGGATGAAACTGCAGGGAAGGGGACATCCGAGAGACACCTCTTCATGCGCTAAGGTCGAGCTCAACACCTAGGCCTGGAAGGGTTGAGCATGGGGAGCTGGCGGAGGACGGAGAGGAAAAGACCTCATCAAGAGGAATGCCTATCCCTGTTCTACTTATACCACAGGTTTGTGAAGATTGAGAACTCTCTGAGAAATAAATTTTAAGAAAGGTCTATGCCAGTAAACATTTTCTTCAATTACTTATAAAGCCTTTATGAAGTGGATGATATAAACTGGCTGAGCAGGAACATCCCCAAGCATGTGCAAGATAGAGGAGTACGACCGAAGGTGTTCTAAAGGAAGGTTCTGGAAGTAATGCTGGGAACAGATTTCTAGTGTGGCTCTACTCCGAAAAGTGTTCTAGTCACCCATCAGCAGTGCTCAAAATGCTCCTTCCGCTGCTGCAATTTGGCAGAGAATACAGGGGTGGGGGCAGAGAGCCAAACATTCAGAGAGCCCAGGGTCAAAGAACTCAGAGGGAGGATGCAGAGAACCAAGACTGGCGGGTGAGCACGGAGGCCACTTGTACACAAAGAAGTCATTCTCAAGTTCAAAAGTAACAGCTCCAGGAATCCTGTAAGATATGTTGAAGGATGGGGGGAAAATATCTCCATCAGAATCCGCTGATAATCACCGTCTACTGAGCAAACTCATAAGCAAAGACTCGGAACAGAGACCCTGATGGCAACACCGAGTGGAGACTGATGAAAGACTGAGAACAGCCTGGGATGGTGAATACGAGAACTGGAATCTGGGACAACCACGCACCAAGGACAGAAGTGCACGAGTTTTAGTCAAGGGAAATCCGACATTATTACCAGAATTCCACCAAATACTATTTGGAAGTTACTGTGGATATTTACAATCAGGCCACAAGCAGTAGCTACGCTCAGTTGCCATTTAGAGTTTGAGTCATTTACGACTTACTCCTTTTCCGGGCTTTCGGAAGTCCAGACTCAAGGAAGGCTTGACCACACACCGACACAAGAATATACTTCAACTGGCGTGACCCTTTCTGAATAGCACAGTAAGACTGTGCACAGATAGGGCAAAAGCAACAAACACAAGGGCCATGTGATGGATCCCTAGTCTGGCTCTATTTCAGCATCACTGGATTCTAGAACTCCAGCCGAGCTCTGCCCAGTGGGAGTCTTCTGGGGTGTGAGTCTAAGAATCTGTTCTGTAAACATACTCCCTGGGTAGTTCTAACCCAGTAAGGGAAGAGACCCCCGGCCGGGGTATCTGTGCTTCTTGACTAAAAAGGTATTTGAGAGCCACTGCCTCATGAAAAGTAGCTTTAACACGATTTTTTGGTTTTGTTCAGGAGAATGACGTATCATCTATAGGTATTCCCTGTGTGTTATGCACTGATGATAAAAAGAAAATACAAGATGTGACTCTCAGTCGAGAGGAGCTTCATGAGTTGGGAGACAGAACAAAGCGGCAATCATTCGCCAAGGTATAATGTGGGTAACGAGACACACAGGGGACAGGATTTCCAAGGCTACGGTGGATGGAAAGGATTCCACAGAAGTCACGAGACTGAAGACACCACAGAGAAGAGAAGCTGTGAGCAAAGGTGGGGAAGGAGGCTGGACCCGTGAGACTGGACTTTGAGGAGGAGGAATGGGAACAGCTGGGCCTGCTTGGAGGAGAGAATTAAGGACACATTTTGTAACGTTTCACAGAGCTCTATCTCTACAGGCAGTTCTCTCTCTACACACACTGTATATGGATATATAAGCTGAAATATTCATACACAGGAGGGGGCAGAGAGAACTTTACTTTTTAAAGATTTTATTTATTTATTTGAGATAGAGAGTGTGAGACAGAGAGCATGAGATGGGGGGGCTGAGGGAGACGGAGAAGCAGACTCCCCCGCCGAGCAGGGAGCCTGATGTGGGGCTCGATCCCAGGACCCCGGGATCATGACCTGAGCCGAAGGCAGACGCTTAACCCACTGTGCTCTAAGAACTTTATTTAAAAAAAAAAAAGAAAAATTATTGAGAGAGAGAGAGAGAAAGAGAGAGTTCAGGGTGGGGAGCGGCAGAGGGAGACAGAAAGTCTCAAGCAGACTGCTCTGAGCACAGAGCCCGATGTGGGGCTCGATCTCACGGCCCCAAGCTGAAATGAAGAGTCAGACCCTTAACTAACTGAGCCACCCAGGCACCCTGAGAGAGAGAATGGAAAAAAAGAAAAAAATCTTCCTCGAACTGCAATTTGGAATGTGAAAGCGTAAGCTATCTCCCTGGACTTTGGGAGTCAGCCCCTTAGCAGTAAGAACAGGAGTTAAAAATTACCCACCGTCATAAAAAAAAAAAAAAATCGTATGTACAATATCATGACACTGTGAAGAACTACGTGTGTCATGTTTGCATATGGCTTCCCATCTTTAATCCAGTGATGACCTCGGGGGAGTACAATTATGATTCTGAATTTTTCTGTCCTGACATGATTTATAGGACCCATTTCTCCCATCACCCCATCCCAGGCTTCACCAGAGAGGGAGGCACACAGCTGATTGTCCTGCCGACCGGGAAATGAATCCATGCTAAAGAAGGGAGGCCTCCCACAAGGACGTGGAGGACCCCAGCCAGAGCTCTACCTGGAACGGGGGCGGCGTGGACACGGTGGGAATGACGGCGGCGGCCGCTGCAGCGGCGGCGGCCGCGGCGGCGCTGGCTGGGTCTGGCTGCACGGCGATGGGGCTGATCATGTGCTCCATTGTGTGGATTTTCCCGTCCTCGATCATTTTAGGGGCTGGCGCTGCCTGAAACATGGAGTACTGGGCCCCGATGGCAGGGATGGCCACTGCAAGAGAAGGGACAAGGGAAAATGCATGTCGCTTGAGAGTCCCTGAGGGAGATCCGTCCTTTCTTGCTATTTTGCAAAGCCAAGTGTGGCAGTCACAGACCTCCCCGGCTAACTAATGCTCCCTGAGGCCAGGTAACAAGCTGTGACTCAGGAGGAAGAGAGGGGAGCTGGCAGGTATGCTCCCCTGCTCATCCTGCAGGAGGAACCACGTGGGACCAATGGAGTCTCCCAACAGATGCTCACGGAGAGATCTCCAGAGTTAGGTGTCGGCACCAACGTTTTCCCTACTGCCTCTACAGAGAACTGTCATCTAGAATCCCACTCTTGATGTCCTACAGCACAGGCAAGGGCCTTCTGACCGAGAGGAGAGGCTCGGAGTGAAACATGAAATCAGAGGCTCGAGGCCCCACCAGGTGCGAGCAAGAGGGAGCCGGCCCACCCTCATCCCCTACCCGGCTCATTACCAGACCCGCCACCCTTTGGCTTTCACGTTTTAAGAAACAGGTGCTGCTTAGGGTTTCCTTCAGGGAACTCAGAGGTCTGTGCATGCCTTCCCCACTCTGTATTAGCTTTCAGCATTACTGATTCAAGCAAAAATACTTAATAAAAAATGGCAAATTCCCTCATCTTCTAATGTCCACTCATAGCAGCGAAGAAGGCAGAGTGACTGGTTTTGGGGTGGGCCCTGCCAATTCAAAGATGTGATCTGTGAGTGAAGTCCCTATTGTAACCGGGGCTCAAAGAAACAGCAGGTAATAAATGCCAACATCTGATAAAGACAGGTACAAGGAAAAAATTCTAGCTCTGGTTTTGGAGGAGTCTGAGTACATGGTACGTATGGGTGTGTTGAAGGGTAAGCAAGAATATAGAATGCATACACAGAGTGGGCTTTCACGTTTTTTCTACAACTGTAGGTACATTTATTCTACTACAAGCTGACTTGACATAAGGTAAAGAGAAAACGACTGCAGGCTAAACCACGGTGCAATCTTTCAATAAAATGGACCTAAAACCTTCACCAAATCCTTCACCTGCCTTTTCAATCCCAGGGCCTGTGGTCATGTATGTCAGCACTGCCCTGGTGTTTCTCCTAAAATATAAAGTTCTAATTTTCTGGATGAGTTAGAAAGGCCACGGGGATGTGGGGACCTGGGGCGGTTAGGAGTTTAAGCTACACTGGGATTTTACTGAGTAACTCTGGATTGTTTTGGATGTCAGCCCGCAGGAATTTCTCTATCAGGCCCAGGACACGACCATACGCTTAAAGATGGTTTAAAAGCTCTTTTCTCTAGTTAAATCTTAAATCATCCCCACTTGCCAACCGAAGTCCCTTTTCCAACAGGAAGAAGTGACAGCTCCCACATCTAGGCTCTGTCTTACGGCATTAGGGACACCCATGACCAATTTAACACACTTACAGTGGTAGTGGCATTTATAAGGAAATCCAGTGTAAGGAATCACTTGACTGAGAATTTGCAACACTTTTTCACAGGCCAAAAGAAATAAATAAAAAAATAAAAATTGCTGGATTATCAAAAGGAAGCTCTACTGGGAAAACACTTTTTAAGCCCTACGTGGCAGTGCAGATTCCTAGGATCTCTTAGCGACGGGAGGGAGTGTACAATCCTCAACCAGAAGAAAGCTGGAGCAGCTGAGTTTCAAGGGGAGGATTCTCTCCAAGAGCTCTTCGATCTGCCCTCCCTGAAACCAGGAAGAGGGCTGGGGGAGGATGGCTCTGACTGTCCTCCAATGAGGTTTCCCTACGTTTGGACACCTGTGTGGTGTGAGCTGGTGCTACATTGCCCTCGGGCTGCGAGTTCTTCCCAAGTTAGGATCAGAAAGAAGACCTGCCTCCTGTTAGGTTGACCAATGGGCACTAGTCACACTGGCAAACTGGTTTGTGGGGCTTGCAGGTGAAAGCAAATTTCAAGGTTCCTGGCTTGAATTATATGAGTGTCCCTACCCCCAATCTACTGCTCCAGCAAGACGGAGAGAGAAGAGTGCTGGGAATCGGAATCTAAGAAATGAGCAGCTGCCAAAGCTTTCAACTGCTGCCTTGTTCCCAGGTGTTCTGGCTTGTTCTAAGACCATGACAAGGGACGCTTGTGTTTTGTGCTCCCGAAGGGAAATTTTTTTACCCTTTCCACCAACTCTCGGAATCGGCGGTCAGCTGTACCTCGTGGCTGCTGACTGCTAGTGTGGCAACAGGCTTGAGGAGGGAGAGGAGTTTGAGCCAGCAGAAGATACAGAAGGGCCTCCCAATTTTCCGTGTCTTCTGCCACCCCTCCTCACCACTCCAACTGTGCCAACTCGGCCACAGATTGGGAAACATTCTAACCACTGGTGACACCCATTTGAAAAACCCACCACTGGAAAGTTTGACTTGAACATATCCGTGGTAGAAGAGCCCCTTAAATTCTAGAGAAGGTGGCTCAGGAGGCCATCGTCTTTGGCTGACCTCTGGCTGCCTGTGAGAAGAGGAACGCACGTGCCAATGAAGGAGCCCGAGGAAATCTTGGGGTCACCTCAAAGACAGCGCTGGGGTTTCGGCTGAATGGATGCAGGCTATATCTCTGGTTTATACTGACCTGTACCAGGTTTAATGGCAACGGGATTGACGGCAGAGATTTCCAAATTCGGCACAAGCTCATATCCTTTTTCTTGTTGCTTTCCTTTCCCTTCATGATATCGGCTATATATACCACGGCCAGCCGAATATCCCCCGAGGTAGGAACCCCTGGGCCCTGGGGCTCTGTTGCCAGCCGCACCTCGACCCCGGCCTCTTATGCTGCCTGCTTGGAATAACAACACAAAAAATGGTAAGCATCCAACAGGTGATGGTACAAGAGGCAGATCTTAACTCAAGATTCCTGGCGTTCTGGTGTTTGCCCTGAGTCTAGTTGCAGGTGGTGTGTAAGCTGTTCTAGAATGAGCTGGTAAGAGGCTTCCAACATTCTATTCCAACCTAGATTCGTACCCTAAGCACTTACACTCATGCAAGAGATGAACTTACATGGCAAGTTCCTAGGACTGCGACCGCAACTGCAATAAAGAACAACACCCCCAGCTGCAAAGATGTCCTGTCTGGAAGGGGGATCTGCCATCCCC
>PISX010017004.1:0-44738 GCA_004024625.1 Mellivora capensis
GGTAGAAAAAGAAGAAAAGAAACAAGATGGGATTGGGAGGGAGACAAACCATAAGTGACTCTTAATCTCACAAAACAAACTGAGGGTTGCTGGGGGGAGGGGGTCGGGAAAGGGGAGTGGGGTAATGGACATTGGGGAGGGTATGTGCTATGGTTAGTGCTGTGAAGTGTGTAAACCTGGCGATTCACAGACATGTACCACTGGGGATAAAAATATGTTTATAAAAAAATAATAATAATAAAAATTAAAAAAAAATTCTCTCTGTGGCTGCATCTAAATGTGCCCCCCTCAACCACCTCAATCTTAATGTTCAACCTCCCCTAGGAGGGATCTTGGGTTCCTTTACCCCATCCCACAGCATCCTTTAGTCATACCTGTGACTCTCCAGAGCCTTCATCATCGAAGAAATATCTAACAATGGTGCCATCTGCATGACCAGAGAGAATTCCTTTCCCAGAGGAACTAAAAAAGTGAGTGAATTAAAAGGAAGAGGAAGAGGAAGAAAGAGATTACTCTGTCTCACCAAGAAATCCCGCTTCTGTGTCAAACTTTACCCTACCTGGGCTCCCTGCTACCAGTCCTCCCCATCTTCCATATTATAGTCTCCCAGTCCCGACATCCCCATCGCTTCTTCCTTCGTCTCCAAGCTTGGGACACTGCTCTTCCTTACTCACTTTGTTGTCAGTGATACCACGTAAGAATCTGTCCCATAGATGGTAGATGATTTATTAGTTTTAGTGTTTGCTAAACGAACCTGAAAACGGGAAAATGGATACAAGTCTGGTTAGGCTCCTTTCAATCCCACCCAGATCCTAAGGAAAGAAAAAGAAATAACAAAAAACTGGCCCTTCCGCTTTCTCCCCTAATATATAACTTGACCCCTAAGGGAGACATTTAACCGTATTTCTCTCTCCAGAATCATTATCCTCACCCACAACCTCTCCTATGTTTCACTTCCTCCTTTACCTTCCCTTCAGCCAGTCCAAAAACAATGATGTGCTCTGCTGGCCACTGCAGACAAGTGACAGCACTCTGTAAGGAGGAAATCATGGAAAGGATAACCCTGTCCATGTAGCCCAGCGCATTTATAACAAACTGAATCCCCCACCACATGCCACCACCCCAGTCGCCTACAGCGGAGAAGAGGACACAGCCGGGTTCAAGGAGGAAAGCAAGGAGGATGAGCAGCCACGCAGCCCCACCCCCCATCCTGGAAAGGTCAGATTGACAAGTTAAAAATGCAACTTCTCGTTACATTTACAAGTAGATATATTGATATATGTTTGCTCATCCAAATCTCCCAGAGACAGGTCTGAACTTTACCGTCTGGATGAATTTGTTACAGATGACTTTCTTGTCACCCCTGCCAAAAAAAAGGAGGGAAAACATATTAAAAACACTTTCATAAATAAAGTGCCACACGTGATGCTGGGGGAAGGGAAGAAAGACCAGATACGTTCCCTGCTCCCCTAATGTTTCCTACCATTCCATAGGAGCCTTGAAAAGAGGCATAAAATGGAGCCCAAGCAGTTTTAGAACAGTAACAAAGATGCTGTATCACCAAGGGCTCCCATCACAGGTCCTCACGCTGACCTTAGGCTGATTCCACCAGGGATGGGATCTCACAACACATGGGGCAGGCAAAGATAGGGAAGCAGCAACAGACTCGGGAAGGCCTTTGCCTTCCACGTCCCAGCCTGGACCATCATCTTCTCTACTCCCCTTTCCCCAATGAGACATTTCTTCCTGCCTTCCCCTTCTTTTCCAGGTCACCCCCACCTCCCAGTCTCTATCCTCACCAATCTTCTCCAATCCTGTACACATAGATGATGTTGTCGGTCTGTCCTATGGCAATTTTAGTGGAATCAGGAGAAAAAGCCATGCCCTTCACCATATAGCTCTTCCTGCCATACTAAGAGTTAAAAAAAGAAAAGAAAAAAAAAGTCAGGAGTACACATGGAAGAGAAAAGAGAAGAAAAGGTGTTTGTGTGACTGTAATGAGCATGAGGGATTTATCTTGAGAAAAGATGGGGCAGGCCATTTCCTATGCAGATGGCTGGGGAAGTTAGTTAGGAAGTTTTCCAGATTCATAAGACCCCATGAACAGGTTAAGGACACACGGAGTATTCTCTTCACCTTCATGTCAGCTGGTTTGGTGGAGAATTTATCTCTCCGCTCCCCATGTTCGTCGTATAGCAACACCACTCGGTCCACTGTGCAGACGGCAAACTTGGCATTGTTCTGCGACCAAGCCATGCAGGTCACCTTTGCAGCTCCATCCTGCAGAGGCAGAGGGGGCAAAAATAAGCCCAGGTGTTCGTCTAGAATGACAAAAGCATTTCTAGTTCCTTTAGCTCTAGTGTGACTTTGGTCAATTCTCCACACCGTAGTCCTTAAAACAAAAGATGCATCCTGGTCTCCAAGGCTATAAAACCCTGGCCCAGGAGAACAAGGTGCTTTAGAAACCCATAATGCAAATACACTTCGAGGTGACACGCAGAATCAACTATACCAATGTGCCCCTGCAATGGCCTTGCTCCTTCACAGCTCAGAACTACAACTGAAATAAATTCAATTGGTCTGATAAGGTTTTTTTTTTATAGGTTCTGGTCTTCAGCCACTCATTCAATATATATATTTTTTTCATTCAATATTATTTTTTAAAGGTTTTATTTATTTATTTGACAGAGAGAGGGAACACAAGCAGGGGGAGTGGGAGAGGGAGAAGCAGGCTTCCCAGTGAGCAGGGAGCCCACTGTGGGGCTCAATCCCATGACCCTGGATCATGACCTAGCTGAAGACACTTAACGACTTAGCCACTCAGGCACTCCTCATTTAATATTTTTTGAGTACCTCACTGAGAAAGGCATGTAGCCAGGGCTGAGAGGAAGACAAAGAGCAAAATATGGTCCCTGCCCCCAGGCTAATGACATGGTGCAAAACAGGAAAAATCCCATTAGAGAGGCATGTACAAAGCTCAATGATAGTTTGGAGAAGCCTGAAATCATTTTATGTTTAAATGACCAACTTTAAGCTTTGAAGAATTGGATGTAGTTAAATGGGGGAAATTATCTGAAGTAGAAGGAATGATATGAGCAAAGGCAAATCTCATTAAGAGACAGTAATTTAATTTAGCTGAAACGATCTTGCAAATAGAACAGACGAGGTAAGGCAGGAAAAAACAGTAAGGCCAGCGCAAAAAAACTTTGAAATTTGGCCAAGGAGTTTGGGCTTATTTGATAGGAAAAAGACAGTGAAAGTTCTAGAATGGGGAGTAAGACAATCAGAGTTGAGATTTAGGATGAAAATGCCACCAGATTAGTTTTGTTTTTTTTTAATGCCCCCCCCCCAAACTATGCACTGCTCAGAAGTCCAGTTTTGAAGTGATCATCTCCCCAGTCAATTATTCTCTTCCACATCTGTCCACCACCTGGTCCTCAATGGTTCTGCACTAAGGACTTCCCTCCTTGAAATAAAACATTTAGTTTCTGCCCCAATTGTGTGATTAATTACTTGGGCTCCAGAGCTCTGGTTTGAAACTTTGTTACTTTTCACTCCTAACCCACCTACTTCCAAAGTCCCAGGTTTAAAAGGCTTTTCCCCCCTCCATCAAAATCCTCAGAGTCAGAAAATAGCCACATCACCACCTTTACCACCCTCCACCCCTTGATTAAATTAGGTTTGAAGGGCTGAGGGTTCCTCATTTTCCTTGCTCATCATCTTCCTTCATCATTTTGCCAATCCTGGGCATTTGCCCTACCCTGCATCATGACATCTTATTTTGAAAGACTGAAGGGGATTTTCACTTCCAATTATTCCATTAGGGTAAAGGAATTTTTAAAGTACAATTTCGGGGGCAGTTTCCTGAGCAATGAGCACTTCTCTCTTTTGTTCTAATTTCCCTCTATTCTCCTAATACCACATTCTCTGTGAAGCCTTCCTCATTCCTCACAGCACTGACGTGAGGATTAAATGGGGGCAGGGAATAGAATAATAAAAACTAACCTTTAACAAGATCTTACCATAGACTAGGCATTTTGATAAATGCTCAATATGCATTGTCCTTTTACTTCATAACGCTGAGACAGATATGATTATGCATATTTTACAGATAGGGAACCTGAGGTTCAGAAAAGTTAAGTAATTTGCTCCAATTTACATACACAGTTTATAGGGGGGTGGAACCAAGATTTAAATCCACGTATGTCTGACTCCACAAACCACAATCCTAACTACTTAAGTTATGCTGTCTTGCTACATATGAAACATCCACTTATGGCAGATACTATCATTAGCTTTGTATGAGTCTAGCCTTTGAATTTTGAATGTGCTCTCTCGTCTATCAGTTTCTACAGGGCTTTTCAGTTCGCAAAGGCTTTTGTGCACATGACTTTCCTTAACTCTTCCTCCAAACCCCCTCAGGTTGCTATTATTGTTACTCCCATTTTCCAAATGGGACGTAGTTGGGTGGGCGCTCAGAGCCTGTGTGCCAGGGCTTAAAGTCAGCGGTATTGGACCATTTATTTTATTTTTCTTTTTTTAAAGATTTTATTTATTTATTTAAGAGAGAGAGAGAGAGCATGAGAGGAGAGAGGTCAGCAGGAGAGGCAGACTCCCTGCCGAGCAGGGAGCCCGATGCGGGGCTCGATCCCGGGACTCCAGGATCATCACCTGAGCCGAAGGCAGTCGCTCAACCATTTGAGCCACCCAGGCGCCCCTGGACCATTTATTTAAAGTGGGGCTGGCACTAGGACTGGAATGCTGGTCTCCTAGCTCCAAAACCCAGCCTTTCTTTAGCATGGTTCCTCTCCCGGTGCCCAGCCTTTTCTGAATCTGACATCTTCATCATCAGAACGAACGTGAGGTCTTCCGTCTTTGGGGCTTTTACCTAAAGCGCTTGTTTATCTGGGTGCAGACTTAGGTTCGTTGTTTACATGGGCGCCCAGCACGGGGCCTCGTACACAACTGATGTCAAATGAAACGGAATGAAAGCTACCGAGGTTAGCGGTCCGTCTTGACTACTGCATACTACCGACCGAGCAGAGATTCCGCATACAGTAGGCGCTCAACATCGTGAGATTTCAGTTGCCCCACTTCTCTGGGAACGTTAAGGCTGGCGAGGGAGGGAAGAGGCACGCAACTCCTCACCTGAGGGCTCAGCAGGGTCCTCAGGTGCTTCAACTGCATGACGAACACCTGTCTCTCTGATGCCACCAGTCAGCGACAACTCCCGTGGTTACCTGGACAACCAGCCACGCAGCCGCAGCGACTGCCGCTGACGCAGATGCGACTAGAGCGCAACACACTTCGCAAGGTCACCACGTAGCTTCGCCGTGAAGCAAACAGAACGTGCGCAGGCGCAGTGAGATCTAGGGCGGGACCCCGAGAGGACTCGAATCCTCTCTTCAACCAATCCTGTAGTTGCTTGGAAGCTCAGGCTTAGCCACGCCCACAAGCCCTCCGCAAACTCGAGGTCCTACGTAATCGCGGTCTTTCTCGCGCGGTGATTTGTGAGTAAAGAGTGGCTGAATACTTTTAATCCTTACAACCCTGGAGGAAGGCAGGGCGGTTGCTTTCATACGTTTTGCAGCGGACCGGAGTGAACCCAAATAGGTTATATGATTTGCACGGGGTATCACAAGGCTAATAACGATAGCTAACTGAATACTCAGTATGCGTCTGCCAGGTACTGTGCAAAGGGTTGTAGATGCATTATCTCATTTAATCTCAAAGACACCTTTGGAAGGGGATGGCATTATTGGTTCCATTTTACATGCCAGGAGACTCAGGATTAGAGGGGTCACTTAACAAACAGGATGTAACTCGGATTCAACCCAGAGCTGATGCATTTAAACAGCCTTTATATTCTGAACTTCTAGCTCCCTATATCAATGCCATGCTTCTATACCCCGTTCCACTTCCATCCCAAGAAATGAGGTGTCCAGAGTCCGAGATGTGAGTGTTTCGGCGCCAGTGGCCAGTGAGAGGTACTACTTCAGAACTGGGTAGCAGTAGATCAAAGACTGCTGCCCAGATCTGGATGCTTTTGTGGTTCATGGCGGAGGGCAAAAGAGAACTTGGCTTATCTGATAGGGTGGCGTTAAGTCTTGGGATATCCGGGGTTGAAGCTTGGTTAAGTAGAAAGGATATTGACTTCTTGATCTGTTTGGATTGGGGTCCCTTTCAGAATTACTGGTCTAAATTCTTGTAACATGCCAGAAAAACTGAGATGCAGAAAAGGAGAGTTATTCATACACCTCTTCTGGAAAGATCAAAAGTTGAGAAGACCTATAATTCTCCAGAGAGTATAGCATATGATGTCCAGATTCTGGGTTCTGCAGCCTTTCCCCACAGTGGTTGCAAACATCAACAGGTATTTTTCTCACTGGCACCATCCCCCCACCCTTGGAATTTAGGAAACAGTAGAGGAAAGCCTCTACTTTCACAGGAAGGAAGTAGCCCCAGAGCCCAAAGTATAAGTCTTTTGACAGGGGAGTTCCAAGCCCTCAGTTTTATTTCCATAATCCTCCTCTGGATATAGTGGCAGAGAGTGAATATAAACTCATTTACACTTTACAGTTATTAATGACTTTGACCGAATCAGCAGAGACAGAGGCAGACAGAAACAAAAGGAAAAGTGAGGGCGGGGAAGACTATAAGTACAGGAGTGCACAGGATAGGAGCACGTGGCACTGAAGGATCCATTAGTGGAGCTGCTCTTTCATTTGTCCCAAAACACCATTCAGTCCTTTTCTGGAAATCAACTCGAGGTTGATGGAGGAGTCAGAGGAATAAATGGTGAAAAGCTTGGGTGTCAATGTGGGCAGTGAACTTAAAAAGGTTACCGGCCCCTCTCATGTGGTATAACCTTCGTTTCCACGGGTGCAGGAGAATTTATATTCCCCCCGCTTCTTTTCCTTCTCCCCACTTCTCACTGAACAAAACAAAAGGAACTAGGGCTCTAGTTTTCTACACCCATTTCTGTCCTCTCCCCACCCATTCCAGGCTATAGAATCAAAGCAAACACCTTAAAACAATGAGAGTGCTCCTGTCGAGTTGGTGGTGGTGTGAGAGGCCCTTGTGGTCAGGGAAGAGACAGTGGGGAAGTGTCTTCAGCATACTATACAGTATTCCATACAGTCATCTCCAGTTTGTCCAAGAACGTTTATTGGAAAAATGTCCAAGGAGTGAGGTCACCAGCAGCTGGGGGGGCTACCAGGTGAGAGGGGGAGCACCTGAGGCTCCGTGGAAGACATTGGAGTAGTGCAGTGCAGCATCTGCCTCCAGACCCAGACAATTCCTTTGAGTTGCTGGGGGAGGGGGAGTACCCAAAGAAACAACCCTCTCTGAGACCCAGAGGCAAGATGTGGGGGCAGCTGGGGATGCCGAGAGTCCTGATGCAAGTGCGATGGGGGCCCCATCTGGGACCTAGTGGGATACAGTTGAACAAGTGTCTCTCGCCTGGACCTGGGGGATGGAAGGACATATCCCATCTGATACCCATTCCCCAGGTCCAGGGGCACAGACCCTAAGAGACCTACCTTTTGGCCCTGCTCACAGTGGAAAGAGGATGGGTACCAGGCCTGAGATTGTGGGAGTGTCATTACCCTCTAGGAGATTATGGGATCCTTCAGTCTTGGGCAGATCACCAACTGAGGCTCTCCCTGACCCTATCCCCATCCCCAGGTTGTTAGTGCATCTGTTTTCTAGTTCGGTTTCTTCACTCATACATCGATGGTGTTGATGGATGGTGACTTTTTCTGTTAAAAAAAAAAAAAAAAAGGCTTGAGTCTCTCATGTCAGGAAGGTAGGAGCCTCCTCCATCCCAAATATCCATTCCCCTCTTTTCCTGCCCCTCTTTGGCCTTCTCCCTTTCCCTGACTGCTTCTAGAAGCAAAATCACCATTCCCTCCCTCACTGGCCCCACATCACATCACCTGTCTCGTCCCCACTGGCCTTCCCTGAGGACTCTGTTCCGGCCCTTTCCCCTTCTCCTTGGGGTTGTTGTTGGAGTCGTTGTCCTTGATGATATCATACTGACGGCAGAAGAGCCCAATTACAGCTGAAACACAACAATACAATCTGCACCTTGATCTTGACCTCCCCACTCACAGCCTTGAAGGGCAGTGAGATACCCCCACGGTTTCTAGAAAAATCTGAGAAGAAAACCCTTGAATTTCTGGTGCTCATATGCGAGCACCACCCTCTTAGCCTTTCTCTCCTCAAACTTCCGCTCACCCCCAACTAAGCATCTCCCCGCTGCATTTCCCTCCCTGCCTTTTCTCCTGATAGCCTTCACCACCTCCCACCTTCACTGAGCCCCCACTCCCCCAATCCTTGGTCCCCCGTGCAGCTGCTCACTCACCGGCCCACATGAGCAACACCACCACAATGATAACCACTTCCCCTGTCTGCAGTGGTCGTTCTCCATCCAGACCCTCCACTGTGATGTCACCTGAGAAGAAAGAGATAGACTCCAGGTTATGGGGAGCGGCCACAGAGCTCTTCTATGTAGACCGGTAAGGATGGAGAGTCTGGGGCCAGGGTTGCCCCTGAGAGCCCCTCTCTAGGAAGCTGTTGGTGGACAGGTAGTTAGAGACCAAAAAAGCTGGACCGTTGTGGGCAAGTATTCACGCAGACTGTCACGGCTGGGAACAGAGGGTGGGGAAAAGGAAGCTTAAAAGCCCTTCTCCCAAACGATTATCAGCCTGTTTATACCCAGTCCCCTGCCAACCTTTTTCCTTCATTTCTTGGCAGTATGATGAATTAAGTCATCCTTTTATTCATCTAAACTAGACTGTGGCTTGTTTGGGGGGAAGTAAACAAGAGGCTAAAGGGCAGGTAAAAAGCCAGAGAATCCAAAGCTTTCAGGAGTGGAGGATAGCTGAGCCCCTCACCTGGGCTTGAGCTGTTGGAGGGTAGCCGGTCAGAACCCTTCAGAGTTCGGAAGTGCACCCGAGGCCCTGGGGGGCTCTCTCCTCGAAGGCCGATGCTCCTGACCTGCACCGTGTAGTCGCTGTCTTCAGCCAGTCCCCAGAGGGCACAGGCCCGCGTGGTGGTGTTCACCTCCCGGATCACACGCTGCCCAGGGCCATTCTGTCGCTGCGGGGGAGATGATGGGACAGGAGGGCGGTCTCACACCAGTCCCAGGACTCAAACATCCAAGCACTCCACGGAGTAGGATGACAAGGACAGCTTGAGCCAGGGGACACCAGCTCCCAGATTCCCCCACCATGGGGAGGGGAGCTTTGGTCCCGGGTGGGGGTAACGGAAGGAAGGCTCAGAGTTCCAAGGACGCAGGCTGAGGGAGCAGAAGGGTGATTCGTACTTGCTGGGAAATGGAGTAGCCAATGACGATGTTGCCTTCTGGGACGTCCCAGGACACAGTGGCCGAGTTGGCTCTGAGGTGAGTGACTGTCACATTCACAGGAGAGGGAGGCCGGTCTGTTGGGTGCCAGAGTGAATAGGTTAACAGGTCCCATGTACGGACTAGCTCTGTCTGACCCCACTACCCCCTTACTCACCTGCTCGCACAAAGCCCAGGTCACAACTGACCAGCAGGAGGACCGTAGGGCTTAAATATGGGGAGAGGGGCATCAGCGAAGCCATGGTCCCCACCGAGTCCGCTGGGAGGCACTGGGGCATCCGCTTGACATCCAGGCGGGGCTCCTGGAGGTGGCAGGAGTTGTTGGGGGGGGGTGGTGTCCAGGACTGCCCAGAACGCACGGGTGGCAGCAGCTCTCCCGGGCTCCTCACCGCCCACAGCAGCCCCGGAACCCCCAGTTCTCCCCACGCCTTCCCCGCCTCCGCATCACTTGGGCGTCCCCAGTGCGCGGCTCTGCCCGGCCCACACCCACCTCCGCCGGTCCTCGCGGTCGGTCAGGCCTCGGGGGGCTGCTCGGTGCCCAGAGGGCGGCCCATCGCCCGGCTCCGCGGCGCTGCCCCTACCCCATCCCGGCGCGGGCCCGGCGCGGCGGGCAGCGCGGTACCGAGCTGCGGGCAGAGGGCAGGCGGAGGCGTAGCGGGAGCGGGCCGCGGGGCTGCGGGGGGCCCCCAGAGCTCGGACGGGCCGCGTAGTCTGTCCCTGAGCGGGGGGCGGTGCCGGCGCGGCCTGGCCGCTGGCCGGAGTCCCGGTGCGGGAGGCAGTGCGGCTGCTCCGCCGGCCCCTGCAGCGGGATGTGACCGTCCCGGCTAGCTAGCCGCCGCCTTCTGCAGAGCTGGCCCCGCTCGCTCCGCCGCAGCCCGACCGGGACGTGCCGGCCCGCCCCGCCCCGCCGGGGTTCTCGCCGCCGTCATCCCCCTCACCCCCCCGCTCCGACCCCGTTCTCCCGGGGCTCCTCCCACGACCCTCCCATTGGCGGCCTCCCGGGTCCCCTTGCGTCTGATCCCGGCTCCGTCCGAGGAGCCTGCGGGGGCGTAGGGAGAGGCGCAGGTGCGAGGGTCTCGGGCACCTGGGAGGGCCCCTCCCTCCCCGGGTGGAATTAGCCAAGTTGGGAGGAGGAATCCCACTTCCCCTGCGGGAGGGGACAGAGTGGCGAGATCATTGTTCTAAAATCTCCTACTTGTAGACTGCGTCAGCTTTTAAATCTCTTCCCCATTCATAATCTGATATTGATTCTCTTCGCTCTCATTCATTCTTTAATTTATTAAACAAATATTTATTGAGCGTCACCTATGTGTCTGGGCATGGGAAGAGCTGGAGTACAGCGGTTAAGACAGCAGACTGGGTTTATAGCGGCGGAAGTCTAAAGAGTAGCGACCTCTGTTTTTTAGCTCTTCTTCCTGCCTGGCGTGGAGAATTGGTCGTCTAAGGGTCAGATTTCCTAAAATCAGAGCGTCCAGAGCCTCATAGGGCTGTTGGCAGGATCCAGTGAGATAATGTTGGGGAATGTCTTTATAAATCTTAATGACACTATGTGAGCGAGAGATTATCATTAATTTGCACCAGTCTGTTAGTTACTTCATTCGTTTAACAAACATAAATCCTTAAACTATTTCATAAGATCTGGAGTAACAACCTGGGTGTGAGTCCCCTTTCTGTCAACTGTGCGATCTTCAGCAATGACCTAACTTCTCTGAGCCTCTGCTTTACCATCTGCAAAACCAGGGGGTCAGTATGGTCTCCTTAGTGTGAATGTACCCAGTGAGATACTGTATGTGAAAAGTGCATTGTTCAGTGTAAATAAACGTTGGCTAATGTTGTATTTGGGGCAGATACTTTGGTTTCTAATTCTCATTGCAGCATTTCTATTTCTGTGGCACTTTTTTCTTGTAATATTCAGTTCAGCGTGTGTCCCCCTGGGGCTCCAAAGCTGCCGTTACCTTCCTTCTGAGATGAAAGAGTGAAATGGAGCAAGAGGGGCAGGGAGGACTGTGTGTTCTGGACATGTGATCAAGCCATGGCTCAGGTCCTCTGACCTCTGCTGTCCCTGAGGACCCTGATCTCTGGCCTCCTGTTGCATCCTGGTCCCAGAGCACTCTGCTCAGGGATTCTCATTGTCCTGGGACTGGATATTATCCTGCACTTCTGAGCTCCAGACCCTCCAGAGAAGAGGTCATTGTGTCCAAAGGTTAAGAGTAATGAGCCTCGTGTTTCCCCCTTCATGGGGCAAAGCAGAGGCTGGGCAGTCTGCATGCATGCAAAGAGGGACCCCTGGAGCTTCCCTGGGGTGCCCAGAGGGCTGGGGGCCAACTGACCAGGAAAGGGTGCGGGGAGAGATACTCAGAGTGGGTGGTGCTCAGAGAGGCCAGGGTACTTGGGTTAATCATCACTGTGGCTCAGATAAAGGCCCGCCAGCTGGGAGCAGAGTTAGCGTGACAGAAGGGTTTGTGTGGCTGAAGACGCAGGCACAACAGGGTGTCCACAGTGTGCGACCATGCCGGGCACAAAACGGTTTCAACACGTGATTCAGACCCCAGAGCCTGGCAAGTGGGAGGTGAGACCCCCCTGCTTCTCCATGTTGGTCTTTTGCACTGATTCCTAGAATCATTTCTCATCTAGACTTCCCTCCACCCTGGGTTTCTGTTTTCCCTCTCCTCCTTCCCATCTTCCTTCTTGACCTTCCCCTATTAGGCCCAGAGTACCAAGTTCAGGCTAAATCCTTGGATGGTGTGTGTGTGTGTGTGTGTGTCCACGTGTGTCCGTGTCCCCAAACCTTGTGCCTGTTGCCACTCCCACCTCCAGATCAAGAGGCATGAGTGAGGCTTGGGCTTCCTGGCTGTATCTTTGTGCCCCCTTCCCTCTAGTTGTCTGGGTATGAGGCAGCCCTGCCAATCACAGAGAAGTCAAACCCACTGACCCAGGACCTCGACAAAGCAGATGCCGAGCAAATTGTTCGATTGCTGGGACAATGTGATGCTGAGATCTTCCAGGAGGAGGGGCAAGTCATGCCCACATACCAGGTAACCCAGACCTATCCCTTGGACACTGAAAATAAAGATGCCAACTCCATGCCAATGGTCCTTAGTGTTTGAGACCTGAGAGCCCCTACACCACACCATTCATTCCTCCCCCTTCCCCAAATCCACTGTCCTTTTCTTGGCTTCTGATTCCCACCTGTTCCCTGCAGAGACTGTATAGTGAATCAATTCTGACCACCATGGTCCAAGTGGCTGGCAAAATTCAGGAAGTGCTGAAGGTACAGTCTCTCTATCTTCTCCCCTTCTAACTTCTCTCCCTTCCCCCTTTCTCTTTTCTTGGCTTCCACTTCTCCTTTTACTCCATCTCCATTCTCCTTTCTCCCAGTCTTCCCTCTGGCCTCTTTATTGTCATCTTATTAATCAACAGTAATTATAATAACTATTATCTACATCACACTCTGTAATTGACATTGTGCTTTCACACTCATTACCTTTGCAAAAACCTGTGAAATTAGTGTGATTGTCTCCATTTTTTTTTCAGATAGGAAAACAAAGGATAATCACAGTAGCTTGCCCAAATATATCCAGCTAATAATTGCTGGGTAGCACTGTTTTTTATTGAGTGATTGGTTGATGACAAAGCTGCTCTCAGTCCTTTCTGGAATGAGTAAGGTTTGAATAAGTAGCTAAGCCAGAGTTGGGAGTCAGACTGAAGTTTCGATCTCAAATCCAGGCATCTTTCTGTTCCCTTCTGACATAAAAGGAGAGTTAAGGAGTCTCCCCAGGTGTTCTTCTGTTGCTGACAAAGAAGGAATGTGCTTCCCCCAACCTGAGCTATGAGCTAGGCCCTGGTGACACAGGCACGTTTTCTTTCTCAGGAACCTGAGTGGGGGCTGGTGGTGCTGAGTGGAGGGGGCAACTCTGGCAGGATGGCGTTTCTCATGTCGGTGAGTACCCTGATCCCCGATTTTCCTTCCTCTGCCTTCTCGGGGTAACCCTCAGGACCATAAAGCTCATCATAGCTAAGCTCCTAGGTGGCCCTCTTGAGGCCTGGCTCCCACTCTTCTCAAAGCTAGATCTCACCATGGAACCCCCGTATCTTCGGAACCCACCTGGGCCCCACTCAGTCTATCGCACGTGTCTCTACATCCCATGCACCCCAATCCATCATCTGCAAGTAGCATTCGAAGTGCCAAATTCCAAGCAGTACTGGAAGTGCCAAATTCCAAGCAGTACTTAACCGCTGGCCTGAAGGAATCCTCATACTAGTTGTCAAAATCCAAGGTAACTGCTCCCTGCACTTTCATCACTACTTCATGTCCTTCCCCCCTGACAGGTCTCCTTCAACCAGCTGATGAAAGGTCTAGGACAGAAACCTCTTTACACCTACCTCATTGCAGGCGGTGATAGGTAAGCCAAGTTGGCCCATGAATATTTTCTTTGGCCTGGATAGTGTTTTCTAGAAATATAATTTTAAGGCTTTCAGGTGGAGATTGTGTCCAGTTTGCTTTGGTCCCCATCATTTCTTATTGCCTTATCCTTGGCCCACTCCCCATACTCATGTCACCTGACTGGCCCTTGTAGGTATTGGAGTTTTTTAGCCCTAGAAAGCGTCTATCATGGTGTTTAGCAAATAGTAGGTATTCAATGATATCTTTCCCATCATTCTCTTCTCTTAAAGCATTCCCTTTTCTTCTCTAGTATACCATAATCGTCTGCTTTTGAACCAGTGCCACTGACTTTGAGTCTGTCCTCTTAGGTCTGTGGTGGCATCTAGGGAGGGGACAGAAGATAGTGCCCTGCACGGGATTGAAGAACTGAAGAAGGTCTGTGTTTTCCCCTCATAGTCAACCAGACATCTCTGTCTGTTCCTTCTCACGAGGACACAAAAGTCCTTATCCAGCCAAAGCCCATTCTCTTCCCCAGTCCTGACCCTGACATCTCCATGCAATAGGTTTGTATCCTAGAATCCTCCTGGCAGCACTGTCTCACCCACCCTCCTCTTCTAGGTGGCCGCTGGGAAGAAGAGGGTGATTGTCATTGGCATTTCGGTGGGACTCTCTGTGAGTGTGCAGACAGCCTGGGTGGGTCCATTCTACAGGGAGGAAGGGGGTGGGGGCAGAATAGCATGGAAAATAGATTGACGAAGTGGGGACTAGAAAACAGAAAGGGTTCGCACAAGGAATTTTGATTCTACTCTCACTAATTGAGACCCAGCTGCATGAATATGGAATGACAAGGAAAGAATCCTATTTCAGAATACCTGTGTATCAGTCCATTCAACAACCAAGGTCGATGGACTAGTCCCAGGGTCAGCAAACCACACTGGCAGGCTGATCATGCCGCTGCCCATTTTTGTAAATAAAGTCTTATTGAGACACAGCCATTTGTGTTTACATAAGATCTATGGCCACTTCATCCTACAACGATAGGGTTGAGTATTGCACAGAGTTCATAGGGTCCCCAAAGCCTAAAATAGTTACTTTCTTGCTCTTTACAGAAGAAGCTGACCCCTGGACCAGCCCTTTGCTACTTAAACCTGGTCCTTGCTTAGCAACATCAGTATCTCCTAGGATTTGCTAGTGATGCAAAATCTTGCCCCCCACCAAGACCTACTGAGTCTGAATCTGCATTTTAACAAGATTCCAAGCACTGGATTTGTGACCCCAATTTTCTCTCACCACTGCAGTATACTGATTCTAACAATTCACTAAGCAGAAACGGGTCCAGCAATGCTAGATGCGGAAGGAGGCACACAAGGAGGGCAGGGCACTGACCTTAAGGAGCATACAATTTAGTTCAGTAGTTTTTAAACTTTACCATGTAGAGGATTTCCTTGGGGGAACTTGTTAAAAATACAGGCCTGGGGCTGTCCCCTTCCAAGGCAGATCCAGTAGATCTTACCTGGGCCTGGGACTGTGCATTTCTAACAAGGACTCAGGGGGATTCTGATGCTCCTGGGCCTCAGGAAACACTAGAGTAACCCCTCCCCTCTCATCATGCCCTTTTTCTCCCCTTACCATCAGGCTCCCTTTGTGGCAGGCCAGATGGACTATTGCATGGACAACCCAGCCACCTTCTTGCCAGTCCTGGTTGGTTTCAACCCCGTGAATATGGCCAGGTGAGCCCACTGTAATGAAAGGCAGTGACTGGCCAGGCCCCTGGGGGAGGCCGAGAGGAATCCTGTCAAAACCTACAGTACAGCCACAAAGAGGAGGGCATGGTGGCTATGGTCTTATTCGCTGCATCTCAGAACATTAAAGTAAATACTGACTATCTCTGAGCTTATGAGGTTTTTGTTCTCGGTGGGTTTTTGTTTTGTTTTTTTGGTCCGTTGGTTCATTTAGTCTCGTTTCAGAAAGGATTGAAGGCAGCTTACAAAGGTCACAAAAAATACCAGAAAGCAGACATTCAAAACAGGAAGTGAAGAGACAAGGAAAACAAGGGCCAGAAGATAGAATAGGGTCGGGAAAATGCGTACCCCAAAGATAAGCATCTTTTCAAAGGAGCCGTGGGTGCTGAGTGGCCTCTGATTCCCCTTTGCCCAGCTCCCTTATTTTAGCAACCATTCTCCTTTGTCATCCTAGGCTCCCCTTGGGGCCCCCTCGGGCTACTCAAACCCCCACCCTGTCCTCCTTTCCTAAGAACTCTGTGCCACCCAATCACCTCTGCCTTATTCTCTATGTAGATGGGCGCTTTGATCCCAGAGGTCCGCATGTGAAACCGATAGTGCTCAGGTGTGGTTCTCTGGATGTTCAGCCTCGGGAGTGTTAAAGCAAGAAGAAAGTAGATTTGTAGACCCTTGTGTGAGAGCTCTGATGTTGTCGCTTTGGGGTGAGGCCCTGAAATACCTCATTTATTTATTTATTTATTTATTTATTTATTTGACAGACAGAGATCACAAGGAGGCAGAGAGGCAGGCAGAGAGATAGAGAGGAGGAAGCAGTCTCCCCACCCAGCAGAAAGCCCGATGCGGGGCTCGATCCCAGGACCCCGAGATCATGACCTGAGCCGAAGGCAGAGGCTCCAACCCACTGAGCCACCCAGGCGCCCCTGAAATACCTTATTTTTTGAGACCGTCCCTGGAGATGCTGGTGCCCAGCCAGGTGCAGGGAGCTCTGCTGACTTAACCATTGGAGTGGGCCTCTTTATGAAACTGAAGGCTTCCTGTCGCTGGAATGTTCCAGGGAAGGCTTGTGGATTCCTCAAGAGCAGCTCTGCACATGCAGTGGTGGTCCTGGGGGGAGGGGCGGGCGGGTGCTTTCTGAGGTCCTTTTCTCAACTCCCAGATTCCAGGCTTGTAGTGTAATTCATGTGAAGATATAAATGAGTCTGAGATACTTTTAACCCTGCTCCTTTTAATGGAGGACTCTCCTTCACCAAAAATGTATGTGCTGCAGTGGATGCTAATTTCAGGCCCTGTGACTAAGTGAAATGAAGGATTTCAAACAATGTAGGCGTGGAGATCTTCCAGTTGTTCCTTAAATCAGTGGCTCCCAAACTTGGCTGATCTTCAGAGTCGTCTGGGAAGCATTTTAAAAATACAGATTTTTGGGCTCCAATCCAGAACTCCTGAAGCTGACTCTCAGGGTGGGCGTGGTATCCAGAAATGGGTAGTTTAAAAAAAACAAAAAACAAAAAAAAGACACCAACCCAAACTCCCCAGGTGATGTTGATGACTAGCCAAGTTTGGGGATCTCAGTTCTAAACTGTACAATGAACCCTGGCTCCGGGCTCTGCTTAGGTCTCTAGGGACTTTCCGAAGTAGTTTGAGGACAAATGACAGGAAACACTTTTACAAATTGGGCGTGCAATATGTGAAATTTGCTTGCCGTCGAGGAAATACAAATGAAAAAATACAAAAATAGTTAAAGAAGGGGTAGACATTTTGCAGGGATGGGATGATAAGGGGAGGTTAGGGAGGCCTGATACAGAGGTAACTCTCTGAGCTCCTGCCACAGTGGGTCATTGGCCGGGTATCCCCTAGTAGAGTTGACCAGTAGAGGTCAACTACAGAAGATCCCCATTCTTTGAGATTCCATGGTTGCACCTAAGCAGGTAACAAGCCTGATGTTCTCTTGTCCCCTTAGCACATTGTTTTGTTCGTGGTTAATTTATTCGAGAAATGTTTGCCAACTGTTGGATGCTACGTTTCATGCCTTGTAGCTGTGCTCCTTCGGTAGGAACTATTGTCCCTCCCTCAGGTAGTGAGGGGTTTACTATTTGGGGAGATGGCCAGAATAGATTTCCAGGAATGGGAAGGGCTTCTGATGGACCTTAAGACTGAAAATAAAGTGACAGTTTTGACATTCTGATGATAGGCACTCCTCCAGGGGCCTACAGAGAGTTGTGGGTATTGTGGCCATGGCAGTGGGACACGGGCAAGGACGGGGGCACAAGAAAGTTCTGGTCTCAAGGCTGGAGCTTTAAACTTGAGTGTTGGCTTTGTTCTGGGATTAAATTGCTGAATATTTTACTAACCCTTTTCCCTGGGGTTCAGGGACACGGTGTCCCTGTGAGCTCCAAAGCACACCTCTAGGAGAATGTTGACGTTAGTTAGACCCAATCCCAATGTGGTCTTTGATCCCGACTTTCATCTGAGGCCCTTCCTTTAGATTCTCACAATCTCCCCACATCTCTCTCTCTCTCTCTGTGGACCCCAGAAATGACCCCATAGAAGACTGGAGTTCCACATTCCGACAAATAGCAGAGCGCATGCAGAAGCTGCAAGAGAAACAGGAAGCTTTCGTGCTCAATCCTGCTATTGGGGTAGGACCTTCCCCACCCTCACCTAGGGAATGCTTGCCGCCTCCTGGATGCCTCTGATCTTGTTACATCTTGTCTGAATTCCTGGCATTGTGTGTCAACTAAAATGTCCTAAAGCAAATCCCATTTTCCCATTTCCTCGTTCACCTTAAGATGTTGTATTTCCTTCCTGACCCTGTCTGCTAAATCCGTAATCATTAAACAGCTAACCCATCTAGGGCAGGTTTCCTGTTTGAAGAACCTCTTTTGCATCTGTGAGTAGAGAGGATTGAATGGAAGGGTGAACTGATTTCTGCTTCTCTTATATTTTAGTTTCAAATACAGGCTTTAAAACAATGGGATGCAGTTTCATTCTTCTGCCTTTCTAATCCTCTCCAAAACTGGGTGGGCCTTCCAAGCCTCCGTGCTCCTGCGTCTCTTTCTATGGAGCGTGGTCTACCCTCACTTTGACTTGACAAGGCCCTGAGCCAAGTCCCTGCCCCTGGGCCTCTCTGCCAGGGATGGACCCATGTGTGACATTTTCCTTGCTCTTCTGTGAGATGGGAAGGCAGCCGCCCCGTGTGAGATCCGTATCTTTCAGCTCTCAGGGGCTCATCTCTCCTTCCATCCGTAGTTGTTTACTTTTAATCTCCTTTCTCAGACACCAATTTGATCATTCTCTTTGCAATAATCTCTTTATGCTTGGTGTGTCATGTTACATCCCTGTCCATTACAATGGCTGCTTCATTGGTCTGTCCAAAGGACCTGAAATGTGATGTTTGCATTGACAAACCGCTATTAAAAAAGTGGAGGGTTGGGTTGGAAGAAACTTCTTGAAAAAAACAAAACAAAACCCTCTCCAAAAAACACTTATTTCCTGCTAATGGGACACTCAGTCACTGTGGCTTCCTCCTTAGAGTCCTGAATGTGCCATGGAAATGACCAGAGGTGGCCCTTACCCTCCTTCTGCTTGTCTCAGTGAAGCCCACAACCCAGCCCTCCTCATAGCTCACTGGGCACCCCCCAGTCCTGCTGAATGTCGGCCCAGTGGCCTCTATCCAGAGCACATGCCCAGCAGCCACTAATTTGTGAACTACAGGATCCTCCTTCCTCTCCCAATCTCTCCCTGGTGTCATCACCTCCTTAGCCCGAGGGCCTCAGTGGCTCTTCCCGGATGAAAGGTGGAAGCGCGACCAAGATCCTGCTGGAAACCTTGCTACTGGCCGCCCATAAGACTGTGGACCGCGGCATCACAGCCTCTCAGAGGTAGGAGAGCACAATCAGAGTCAGGCAGGGAGGGGGTCGGTACGGGCTGGCCGATGGCAAGTCCAGATGCAGAGACAGACGGGTTAATGGCAGCAAGACTGAGGCCCAGTACCACCCCCCCCACCCCACCCTGGGCCGTGGGAAAAGAGCTGGCCTGGGTTTCTTAGCACACAAAGTCTCACTTGTTTCCAGTGGACCCTGGGCTCCTCAGGTCCCATTGATCTCTGTGCCCACCTGGGACACCTACTCCGAGCCCACCTGGGACACTGAAAGCTCCCCTAGTTTTAGAGTCTTTGGCTTGGGGATGGTCCAGGTCATGCAGGAAGAACTTCTGCTGGGGGCCTGTGTCCCTTACCGGGGTCTCTGGCCTGGCTCCCAGAATCCCCACTTACCTCCTTGTCCACTCTGATCCCATCCTCCTCTCACCACCCTCTTCATGTACTTCACCCTCTGTTGGAGCTTTGTGTTCTGCTCATCGAAGCCCTTTCTGTCCTCTGTCATGCGTTCTGCCTCCGCTAGGGACCAGCAGAACTTAGTTTTCAGGGAATTGTGCCTTCCTCGGGCAGGGGTGGGTGCCCATGCTATCTGGAGGGGGCCCTGGGCCCACCCCGGGAGCTGGTGGCCTTTCTCCCAGGTGCCTTCTGGAAATCCTGCGGACATTTGAGCGGGCTCATCAGGTGACCTATCGTCAAAGCCCGAAGATCGCTGCCCTGATGAAGCAAGCCAGCACCAGGTGTGTGGAAACATGTTAGGAGTGGGGAGGTGGTGTGGATGGGGGACTGTCCTGAGAACAGCGGAGACTCTACAGGACTCCTTAACACGGCGAGGGGAGCAGGTCTGCGTGGTGGAGGAGCATGGTAACCTTTCTGGTGGTTTACACCTGTGCTTGGCCATGTGCATCTTTCTCTGATCCCTGATCTTTTCTCACTGCGGTATCTCCTCTCGTGTCCTGACCTCTGGCCCGTGCTCAGCCTGGAGAAAAAAGGCCGCGTGTACCTGGTTGGCTGGCAGACCCTGGGCATCATTGCCATCATGGATGGAGTGGAGTGTATTCACACCTTTGGTGCTGGTGAGACCCCAGTCCAGACTTTCTTCCTGGCTCCATCTCAATGCAAACCAATTTCCTACCCCCATCCCCAGCCCATGGGGGTTCCTCATTCGATGTCCAGATTGTCCTATTTGAATAGGCACTTCAGTCAAATGCTCCTTGCTTTGAACCCCTACTCAGGCCTTGGTCCCTCAACTCCCAGCCCTGCTTAGCTGTGGCCTCCCATGTGTGTGACACCCCACCCCACACCCTACTTGGCACTTTCCTCCAAGACCCATGAACGTCCCCCCAAGCCTAGAATCTCTCTTTCCTATAAAGCCCATCACTCCTTTCTCCCTGTCCTTAAACTTTCCAGACTTCCGAGATGTCCGCGGCTTTCTCATTGGTGATCACAGTGATATGTTTAACCAGAGGACTGAGCTCCTCAACCAGGTGGGAGGATGACGGGACATGGGGGAGGTTGTGAAGGTGACTGGTGTGCAGAGAGTGGGAGATAAGGAGAGGTGGGGACGGGTGGGGGAGTATAGCAGGGCACAGTCCAGGGAAGGGAATATGGGCTAGAGGTTGGGAGGCTTTGGGGTAGCACAGGGAAGGTGGAAGGCTCTGGATTCTCTCTCTAAAGCTGGCTCTAGTCCAGGGCTCTTCCCTCAACGTGCTGCATCATCTTGGGCAAAACACTTTACCTTGATGAACCTTGGTTCTTTTATCTGTATACACACACGCTGTGTGAGAGGTCCTGTGAGGCCCTCTGTGGTCTCCAGGTCTATGTGCTGGAGTTTTTCATGGGGGGGGGGCCCCATCTTCTTGTGCCCAGGGTCCCCAGTTCTCCTTCTCCCAAGAGGACTTCCTGACTTCCATCTTGCCATGCCTCACAGAAATCGACACTGTGGTCTTCATTTTCACCCTGGATGGTAGGAGGGAAGGCAGGAGCGGCGGGGTGAGGAGGCAGGGGAGTGACTCAGGGGAGCTGTCATTTTTCTGGGTCTTAAAGCAACTGCTCTGAGGGAGGGAGAGGGGCACGTGTCCTGACTGGGCCGCAGGGAACAGGAAGAACAGCTTTCATCTCGGGTGCCCTTCCCCTCTCCTAGACAACCTCACGGAGGTGCAGACGCTGGTGGAGCAGGTGAAGGAGAAGACTGCCAACATCCAGGCCTTGGCGCATAGCACCGTGGGGCAGACCCTGCCGGTGAGGGTCCAGCCTTGAGGACGGAACCTGGGGTGGCAGTTACAGCAAGGCCTTCCTGGGGATGCTGCTCTGGCTCCACTCTCTCTCTCTTTCTCCAGACCCCTCTGAAGAAGCTCTTCCCCTCTATCATCAGCATCACGTGGCCACTGCTTTTCTTCGAATACGAAGGGAACTTCATCCAGGTATGGGGAATGAGAGGGTATTATCTGTGCTGAGGGACTCAGAGGGGGAAGGGTTCCAGAAATTAGAAAACCCAAGGCTGGGGCGCCTGGGTGGCTCAGTGGGTTAAGCCTCTGCCTTCGGCTCAGGTCATGATCTCAGGGTCCTGGTATCGAGTCCCGCATCGGGCTCTCTGCTCAGCAGGGAGCCTGCTTCTCCCTCTTTCTCACTACCTACTTGTAATCTCTGTTAAATAAATAAATAAAATCTTAAAAAAAAAAAAAAAAAAGGCAACTCAAGGCTGGAGGGTGGAAAGCTTTGCTGGACTTCCAGAAAGCCAGTTGGGCAAGTTCTTTTGTTACCAGGTCACTGGTCAGAGTTTCCAAGGCAATGGCTCAGTTCTCTCCAGGAATATGTGAAAAAGACAGGCCAGGCCACCAGTCACCTGACAGATACTCATTTGTCCCTTGTTTCAAGTTCATTGTTGATGTATAGTCACCCTCACTATACAAAAGCCTTTAAGGTATATCCTTGCAAGTTCACTATGCTGAATTCACTGCAGACAATATTACTGATATTGTCTGTAATATAATGAAATTATAATTTCACTAATTCTAATTTATTATAATATTTGTAATTATAATTTTTACTAATTATAATTTCACTACTGAAGCACTGATAATACTTTAGCAAGACATTATCAGTACAAGCACTGACAATAATCATAGAAATAATTATCAATTTGGGTACACTTTGCAGTTTGGTCTGGAGAGGGCATTGGGACATCTGAGTGTTAGTTCAGCTGTGCTTTGTGGCCCAAGAAAGAAGGCAGTTTTGCATCTGTGGTTCCTCCGTTTTCTCACCTGACTCCTGTCCACCATCCACAGGGCACAACCAGGGCCCTGCAGGGTTGCGCTGGAGAGATGTGGTCTCATCCATTATTCAGATCACCTCCTCCAGGAAGCTTCCTGACTTGACCAAACAGCTGCCATGCTTTCTTATCTGCACTCAGAACTCAAAGGAAGCCCTTCCCCCTGAGCCAGGGGATCCATGCTCCTTCCAATGTGGACCTCTGCCTTCCCTTCCAAATGGTGTTCATTGGTCACAGCTCTACTTTTTTGGCATACTTTCCACATTCGTTGTCTCCTTTGACATCTCACATCTTCTAAGAAGTCTTCTCTGATGAAACCCACATTTCTAGAACCCTCCTTGATGTGAGATACCTCTTCCAGCTTCCACTGTGCAGTCATCATACGTAATACACATGTAGGATTCTGTACTTTACAAACTATTTATAATATCATTTCTCATAACGGGTTCCTAAGGGATGTAGGTTTTCCTCCCATCTCAGATAAGGAAGCTGAAACTAAGAGATTAAGGCATTGTAATCACAGCTACATGGCTAAAGCAGGAGCCAGGACTCGAACCCTGGCCTTGTGGCTCTAAGTCCATGGTTTATTTCACTTTACAGTATAAATTTCAACCATATCCATGAACTGAGCCAGATTCTTTTACTCATTCATTCAACAAATAGTTTTATGCACCTATCACGTGCCAGGTCCTATTCCAGGGATAGGGGATATAGTAGAGAATGTTAACCTGTGATCTTTTGAAAAAGATCTGTGTTTTTAAAGAAAATTATAATTATAATAGCAATATTTTTATTGTAAATACTTTAGAAAATACAGAAATCAAAAGAAGGAGAAAAGCATCCATAACAACCTTCTTCCAAAAAAACCACTTAGACAAATTTTGAAGAATGTCCCTCTAGGCTTTTTTATGCATATGTAAATATGTAAATATATTTATACAAAAATAGGACCATATTTGCCATGCTGTTTTTAACTTGCTTCTCTTCATTGAAAATTATGAACACCTTTCTGTACAAATATATCCATATCATCATTTTTTAAAAGATTTTTATTTATGTATTTGAGAGAGAGAACGAGTAGAGGGAGGGGAAGAGGGGCAGAGGGAGAAGCGGACTCCCTGCTGAGGGCAGAGCCCAACGCAGGGGCTGGATTTCAGGACCTGATGTCATGACCTGAGCTGAAGTCAGACACTTAGATAACTGAGCCACCCAGGTGCCCCTAATTCAAATTCCTTTGATGACTATGGAGATTGGCCGCTTGAAGATATATACTGGCTATTATTTTTTTTTCTTTACTGTGTTACTTCTTCATACCTTCTGGGCATATTCACCCATTCTTTTGGGCATATTAAATTTTTTTCTTACTAATTTATAAGAGAGAGTGTATATAGCAAGGACAGTAGCCTTCTTTTTATTCCTGTTCTATGTTTTCCTCTAGTTTATTACTATTTTTTATTTCTCCATTTTTTTAATTTCTCCATTTTTGATGGAGAGATGTTTTCTTTACATTTTTTACATAGTCACATCAACCAGTCTTTTTTTGGTGTGTATAGCTTCTGTCTTTTGCTTGGTTCTGGTTTGTATCTTTCCAAATATATTGCGATTGTTTGAAATAAAGAGGCTTCCATTAGTAAATCTTTAGTTGCAGAAATATCGTTGATGTAAACTCTTCCTACACTCTTTTTTTAAAGATTTTATTTATTTATTTGACAGAGAGAGATCACAAGTAGACAGAGAGGTAGGCAGAGAGAGAGGAGGAAGCAGGCTCCCTGCTGAGCAGAGAGCCCGATGCGGGACTCGATCCCAGGATCCTGAGATCATGACCTGAGCCGAAGGCAGCGGCTTAACCCACTGAGCCACCCAGGCGCCCTACACTTTTATTTTGAAAAATTTTCTACCCTACAGAAAAATTGCCAGAACAGTGAATACCCATACAATTTTCCCTAGATTCACCAATCTTTTTTTTATTAAGATTTTATTTATGTATTTAACAGAGAAAAAGAGCACATAAGCAGGGGTAGTGGGAGGCAGAGGGAGAGGAAGGAGAAGAGGGTTCCCACTGAGCAGGGTACCTGACATGGGGCTTGCTCCCAGGATTGCTCCCGGGATTGAGACCTGAGCCGAAGGCAGATGCCCAACCGACTGAGCCACCCAGGTGCCCCTAAATTCACCAGTATTTAACATTTTGCCACATCTGCTTCATCTGCTTCATCCCTCTTTTCCTCTGAATTATTTGAAAGATACTTGGAGATAAGATGACATTTGACACAAATTACTGTGTCCCCTCAGAACAAGGACATTTATCTACATAACCACAATATAATTTTCACACTCAGGAAAAAGGACCGAGTGAGTATGATTATTGAATATGCAGACCATATTCAAATTTCCCCAGTTATCTCTGCATTATTTTTATTTTCAGGTCCGGGATCCAATCAGAGATAATGCATTGCACTTAGTTATTAGGTCTCCTTAGTCTTCTTTAATCTAGATTGATTCTTTAGCTGTTTTCTGTGTCTTTTATGACATTGATAGTGCAGGAGTCTGACCAGTTATTTTCCAGAATGCGCTTCACCTTGGATTTGCCCGATTGTTTCTTCATTATATTCAGGTGAATATAATGTTTTGGCAGGAGTGCCGCAGGGATGAGGCTCAGAGATGAGCGTATCACATCGGGAGATGCCTGATGTCAGCTTATTCCTTTACTGGTGATGTTATGTTTTATCACTTACTCAAAGTAGTGTCAGATTTCTTTTCTTTTTCTTTTTCAAGATTTCATTTATCTATTTGAGAGAGGCAGAGAGAGAATATGAGTGGCAGGGGAGGGGCAGCGGGAGAGGGACAAGCGGATTTCCCACTGAGCAGGGAGCCCAATGTGGGACTCCATCGCAGGAGCCCAAGATCATGACCCGAGCTGAAGGCAGAAGCTTAACCAACTGAGGCACCCAGGCGCCCTGGTAGTGTCGGATTTCTTTACATCCTGTTCCTTAGTGATCTTTCACCCAATGGTTTTAGCATCCACAGATCATTCTTGGTCGAATCAATTTATTACTATGGTGGTTTTTATTTTTTTTATTTATTTATTTTTTAAAGATTTTATTTATTTATTTGACAAACAGAGATCACAAGTAGGCAGAGAGGCAGGCAGAGAGAGAGGGGGGAAGCAGGCTCCCCGCTGAGCAGAGAGCCCGACGCGGGACCCGATCCCAGGACCCTGGGATCATGACCCGAGCTGAAGGCAGAGGCTTTAACCCACTGAGCCACCCAGGCGCCCACTATGGTGGTTTTTAAATGGTGATTTTTCTATTTCTATCTTTCTGTCTACATTTACTAGTTGGTATCCTTCTGTAAAGAAAATCTCTCCCTTCTCTCCCCACCCCGTCTACATTTATTTAGACTCAGTGTGGAGTTTTAATCCATTCCTGTCATTACTGATTTTAATACTCAAAATGAGAGCTTATTCAAGCTGGTTCCTTTGTCCTTGTGACATAGTCACATTAGCGTTGGAACACTCTTTGCTGAGTTTCTTTTTGGAAAAAGAAAAAAAGTCACCTTTTCTTTAATGCAGAAGAGTAGCATATGATAGTCTTTTGTGCCTTGCGTTTTTTCTTAACAAGGTATGTCGGAAATCACTCCACTTCAGTTTCTAACTCTCTTAATTATTATTTACCTGTGTATGTGTATATAGATGTGTGTCCGTACACTAGTGTCCCCAGCCATCTATGTAGGAGGACAGAAATGTTGTCCCACATTCACCTTGTACTTTCCCTAGTTCCAGTCCTGGCTGGAATCTGTAATTTTCAAGGAGCGCTGGTGGTTGTCTGTGGGGATTGGTATACCAGTCCCACCTTCTCATGGTTGTGCTTTCCATAGCTTTACCCCAATCTACTGGTAGTCCAGAAGCAGATGATCCCCTTACAGTTCACCAAAGGGTGATGTAGGGAATGCCTACGTCATTCCCGTCCCTCCATCTCGTAGCAGCCATTTTGTCATCTCATATTGTCACCAGAAGGTGAAGGATGAATACAGTACAATAAGATATTTTGTGAGAGAAGCCCCAGTCACATGACTTTTATCATAGTATGCGGTTATAATTGTTCTATTTTATTATTGGTGGTGTTCATCTCTTACTGTGCCTAATGCATGAGCTAATCTTTATCGTTGGTATGTATGTATAGGAAAAAATGGTATGTATATGGCTCCGTACTATTTGCAGTAGCAGACATCTACGGGGGGTCTGAAACTTATCCCCTGGGGTAAGTGGGGGCTGCCGTATTTAGAAACCTATGTGCTCGGTACGCTCACTGCTACTGCTGACTTTGCCTCTAAACAAAATTCTTTGGTAGAAAGAACAAGGAAATACAGGGACACCTGGGTGGCACAGTCAGTTAAGTGTTGGGCTCTTGATTTTGGTTCAGGTTATGACTGCAGGGTCATGAGATTGAACCCACATCCGGTTCCAAGCTCAGGGTGGAGTCTGCTTGAAATCCTCTCTCTCCCTCTGCCCCTCTCCCTGCTAGCATGTGCTTGCATGCGTTCTCTCTTTCTCCTCTGTCTCAAGAAATAAATAAATAAATAAATAAATAAATAACAAGGAAATACAGTTGATCTTGAACAACATGGGGGTTAGAAGCACTGGTACCCCACACGGTTGAAAATCCTTGTATAACTTTTGACTCCCCCAAACTTAATAGCGTACTCTAGACCAGAAGCCTTCCCAATAACATAAACAGTCAATTAACACATATTTTTTTAAGTTGTATGTATTATATGCTGTATCCTTACTATAAAATAAGCGAGAGAAAAGAAAACGTTAAGAAAATAATACAGAGGGGTGCCTGGGTGGTTCAGTTGTCAAGCTGCCTTTTTTTTTTTTTTAAGATTTTATTTTTTTGACAGAGAGAGATCACAAGTAGGCAGAGAGGCAGGCAGAGAGAGAGGAGGAAGCAGGCTCCCCGCTGAGCAGAGAGCCCGATGCTGGATCCGATCCCAGAACTCCGAGATCATGACCTGAGCCAAAGGTAGAGGCTTAACCCACTGAGCCACCCAGGTGCCCAAGCTGTCTGTCTTCTGCTCAGGTCGTGGTACCAGGGTCCTGGGATCAAGCCCCACATTGGCTCCCTGCTCTGCAGGAAGCCTGCTTCTCCCTCTCCCACTCCCCCTGCTGTGTTCCCTCTGTTGCTGTGTCTCTCTCTGTCAACTAAATAAATAAAATCTTAAAAAAAAAGGAAGCCATACAGAAAATTCATTTATAGTACACCACACTGTATTTTTGAAAAAAACCTGCATATAAGTGGACCTGTGTAGTTCAAACCTTTGTTGTCCAAGGGTCAACTGTATGTGGCTTTTTCACATAAGTACATACATATATACACATTTATGAGTGTATATATGTTCTCCTTCCTGTTTTCCCTTAGTGAGAATGTTGATTCCCAACAGCATCAATTTATTTATCCATTTCCTTAGTCCTACAATAAATACCCATTTTGAAATTGCTACCCTGATACCACTATCATCAACAAACTTACCAAGAAATGGTCAAGATTTCTTTGCAGTTCTTTTTGTCTTCCGACCATATTCCACAAAAGATACATAAAGTGTTCAAAAGTCAGTAGGATTAGGGCGCCTGGGTGGCTTAGTGGGTTAAAGCCTCTGCCTTCGGCTCAGGTCATGATCCCAGAGTCCTGGGATGGAGCCCCGCATCAGACTCGCTGCTCAGTGGGGAGCCTGCTCCCCCCTCTCTCTCTGCCTACTTGTGATCTCTCTGTCAAATAAATAAATAAAATCTTTTTTTAAAAAGTCATCAGGATTAAATTTTTTTCTCTCTCTGTAGTTATGTTATCAATATGATATATAGTGAGTTTCATTTCCTTTATTTTTTTTTCATTTTAGAGGATTTTTTTTTAGGATTTTATTTATTTATTTGTCAGAGAGAGAGACAGACAGGGAGAGCACAAGCAGGGGAAGCGGCAGGCAGAGGGAGAAGTAGGCTCCCCATTGAGCGGGGAGCCCAATTGCAGGACCGGATCCCAGGACCTTGGGATCATGACCTGAGCCAAAGGCAGACACTTAACCAACTGAGCCACCCCAGGTGTCCCTGAGTTTTTTGTTTTTGATACCACTTTATCTTTTGGATCTGCAAAACATAATGTGGTTTAAAGTCAAACTGTATAGGGTGCTTGGGTGGCTCAGTGGGTTAAGCCTCTGCCTTCAGCTCAGGTCATGATCTCAGGGTCCTGGGATCAGTCCCACATCGGGATCTCTGCTCAGTGGGGAGCCTGCTTCCCCCTTTCTCTCTCTGCCTGCCTCTCTCCCTATTTGTGATTTCTCTCTCTGTGTGTCAAATAAATAAAATCTTTTTTTAAAAAAAGGCAAACTGTATCATAAGGAGATGTCCCATCCCCTTCACTCTTCCGTCCACCTGTTTCCACTCATCCCTGCAGGTAAACAATTTCATTAGTTACTGACTTGCCTTCCTATGTTTCTCTTTGCAAAAAAAGCATATTTGTATGTACTTTGCAATTTTTTCTTTTACAAGAGGCACTGTGCTATGCATATTCATTTGTGCTTTAATGAGATATCCTGAAAATAACTCCACTTGGGTTTATAAAACCCTTCCTCATTATTTTTTACATTTGTGTGTAAATTGTACATGTGCAAGAATTATTTGGGCAGTCTCTGATGTAGGGCACTTGGTTGTTTCCAGTGTTTTGCTATTACCAATAATTTTGCAATGAATATGTGTGTGTTTATGTAATGTAGAAGTGTGTCTTTGGGTAAATTCCTAGAAGAACGAGAGCTGGATCAAAGGATAAATACATATGTAATTCCATTAGATACTGCAACATTTCCCCTCAGAAAGATTGTCCCATTTTGCTTCTTGTACCAGCAATATATGAGAATGCCTGTTTCCTATAGTTTCTTTTTTTTTTTTAATTTACTTATTTATTTGAGGGAGGGGAGGGGTGGAGGGAGAGAGAGTCTTTTTTGTTTTTTAAGATTTTATTTATTTACTTGACAAACAGAGATCACAAATAGGCAGAGAGGCAGGCAGAGAGAGAGGGGGGTGGAGCAGGCTCCCTGCTGAGCAGAGAGCCCGATGCGGGCCTCGATCCCAGGACCCGGAGATCATGACCTGAGCCGAAGGCAGAGGCTTAACCCACTGAACCACCCAGGTGCCCCAGGGAGAGAGAGTCTTATGCAGACTCTGCACTGAGTGTGGAGCCCAACATGGGGCTCAATCCCATGACCCTGAGATCAGGACCCGAGCCAAAACCAAGAGTTGGATGCTTAACCGACTGAACCACCGGCACCCCTTCTCCATAGCCCCCCCCTTTTTTTTTTTAAAGATTTTATTTATTTATTTGACAGGCAGAGATTACAAGTAGGCAGAGAGGCAGGCAGAGAGAGAGAGAGGAGGAAGCAGGCTCCCTGCTGAGCAGAGAGCCCAACTCGGGGCTCGATCCCAGGACCCTGGGATCATGACCTGAGCCGAAGGCAGAGGCTTTAACCCACTGAGCCACCCAGGAGCCTCCTCCATAGCCTCTTTAAGAGCATTCAAAAGCTTTTGAACTTTTGCCAATCTGGTAGATGAGAAATTCTATTTCTGTGTAGTTTTCATTTCTATTTTACTTATTATGTGTTTGGTTGAGCATCTTTTCACATGCTTAAAGGTCTTTAGTAAATCTTTTTCTTTGTGAACTGTGTGTTCATGTAAATACATGAAATATACTCATTTTCTAATGGTATTGCAGTCTGTATGATCCCTTGATTTTTAGTACTTTATTTCTATTTAAAGATATATTTATTTGAGAGAGAGAGAGTGAGAGAGCACAAGCAGGGGGAGCGACATGCAGAGGGAGAGAGAGAGAGAAGCAGGCTCCCCGCTAAGCAATGACCTCGATGCTGGCCTTGATCATGACCTGAGCCAAAGGCAGAGGCTTAACTGGCTGAGCCCCTGATTTTTAGTACTTTATAAATCAGGGGCATTAGTTCTTTCTTTCTGATATGCATTGTAAATATTTCATTTGGGTTTTAACCATGCAAATGTCTTTGTTTTAATTCTATTGGTGTAAAACTTACCCATTTTTTGTTGAATCTGGAACCGTGAGGCACAGAAAGCTCTCTGCTACCCCCAGGTTGTAAAGGGACTCCACCCGTGTTTTCTTCTAGTACATGTTTCTTCTAGTAAAAATGGTTTCTTTTTTTCTTCCCTTCTTTTTTTTTTTAAACACTTAGACCTGCAATTCATTAGTTTATTCTTGTCTGTGGGTTAAGGTATGAACCCAATTTAATTTTTTTTTTACGTGACTATCTGATTGTCTCTCTCCATATATATATAATTTATTTGAGAGAGAGAGCGAGAGAGAGAAGGAGCTGGGGGAGAGGCAGAAGCAGGCTCCCCGTTGAGCAGGGAGCCCCATGGGGAGCTCCATCCCTGGAACCTGAGATCATGACCTGAGCTGAAGGCAGACGTTAACCAACTGAGTCCCCCAAACGCCCCATCTCAATACATTTTTAAAATTCATCTTTTCCTAAGTGATTTGAGATGCAACCTCTATCAGATACTTAGTTCCCATGTACACTGGTTTATTTCTGGACTTTCTGTTTTGTTCTACCAGTCTGTCTATTGATGTGATGATGCCATTCAGTTTAAATATAGAGGCTTATTGTGGACTTAATATTTGAAAGGTTAATGCTTCTCTCACTCTTCTTTTTAAGGATTTTTCTACGTACAGTTGCAGCCTTTTTTCTATATGGACTTTAAAATGAATGTGTCTGGATTCAGATTATGTACACTTGAGAATATTTTTGTGTTAATGATAGTTCATGGTACAAAATGGTGATTTGATGGTCAGTGACATAAATGATATAACCCGGATTTGACTGATCCCTTTCCCACAGGGCAGCCTGTGCACTGCATACTAGCTAGCTTCATTCTGATTGGTCAGATTTCTGCGTGCACTTTTTTTTTTTTTTTTTGGCCAAATGAGCCATAATATCTTTTTCTTTTTTTTTTTCCTTCCGGTTTTTATCTAAATTCCTGTTAGTTAACGTACATTGTAATGTTAGTTTTAGGTGTATAGTATAATGATTCAACACTTCCATACAACACCCGGGGCTCATCACAAGCGCACGCCCTAATCCCTATCACCTGCTTCACCCGCCCCCCCACCTACCTCCCCTCTGGTAACCATTGTTCTCTGTAGCTAAAAGTCTGTTTCTTGGTTTGCCTCTCTCTCTCTCTCCCTCTCTCTCTCATTTTCCCCTTTGTTTTGTTTCTTAAATTCCACATACGAGTGAAATCCCATGGTGTTCATCTTTCTCAGACTGACTTATTTCACTTATCCTCATAGTCTCTAGCTCCATCCACATCCTTGCAAATGTTCCTATATGGTACTCATGTCCTTGTCAATCACTTGTTAAGTATTTTCAATATGCCCTCTGCAAGGGGTGTGTGTGACCTTCTCCTTCTAGAATGCCAGAATAAGGAGGCAGAAGTAGTGGTAGCTTGTTCCCTATCCTGGCAAGGACCCAGTAATTAATCCCCTCAATTCATTTTCTGGACTCTTGTTACAGTAATAGATGCAAAGTGCAGTAATAGAGGGTTATAAGGGCAAGAGATGAGGACCAAGGACAGGTGGCCTTTCTACTCACAGTACTGTGTGTTTGCACACAGTGTTTTAGTATTCAGTGTGCTTTCATATACATTATCTTATTCCCCCAGGAGATGATTGTGGCCAAGTAGGAAATGCCTTCATCACAGATCAGAAGACCTGGATTTAGGTCCTGATTCTACATGTCACTATCATATAAACTTATTCAGGTGTCTTCTTTTTTTTTTTTTTAAGATTTTATTTACTTATTTGACAGAGAGAGACACAGCGAGAGAGGGAACACAAGCAGGGGAGTGGGAGAGGGAGAAGCAGGCTTTCCAAGAAGCAGGGAGCCTGATGCAGGGCTTGATCCCAGGACCCTGGGATCATGACCTGAGCTGAAATGAAGATAGACGCTTAATGAATGAGCCACCCAGGTGCCCCTCAAGTTACTTCTTTTTATTTTTTAAGATTTATTTATTTATTTGAGAGAGAAAGAGAGAGTACAAGCGGTGGGAGGGACAGAGGGAGAAGGAGAGAAAGAATCTCCAGTGGGCTCCCAGCACAGGGCTCGATCTCCTGACCCTGAGATCATCACCTGAGCCAAACTCGAGTCAGCTTACCCGACTGAGCCACCCAGGTGCCCCTCAAGTCACTTTACTTTTGACTTCTAGTTTCCACAGATGTAGAAATGGGGATAAAAAAGCCTAGTTCATTGGGTTGTTATAGGGGTTAAATTGAACTAATTTTCAACAAATGTGTATTGATCAATAACCATGTATCAGCCATTATCAAAAATATTGGGGCTCTGGAGCAGAATAAGACACCACCTCTGCTCCAGGAGCCTTTGGTTTAGTGGAATGAATCCCAGGACCTTCACTCCTCCCCTGTCGGGCACCTGGGGGGCAAAAGGAACGTTCTAATAAGTGCAAAACCCTTCTGTGCAAGAACTCAGAGAAGGGATGTGTGTCCTGGGGGGTCAAAACCACAAATGTATGACACCATCAGTTTTGCCGGGGACAGTCCTGGTTTACAACTACTGTCCTAACATCTAAACTTGGGGCTGGTCAAACAAATTCCGTCTTAGGACCTCTATTTAGGTCCCTGGTTTTTGATCCCTGGATTCCTGTCTGACAATAGGGCCCTATTCACCCTGTTCCTTTCCCATCCTCTCATTTCCCAAACCCCCGTGTGTGTGTGTGTCCTGTTTAGAAGTTCCAGCATGAGCTAAGCACCAAGTGGGTGCTAAATACTGTGAGTACAGGAGCCCACGTGCTTCTTGGGAAGATCCTCCAAAACCACATGTTAGACCTGCGCATTCGCAACTCCAAGCTCTTCTGGAGGGCGCTGGCCATGCTGCAGGTAGGCGGTGATGGGACGTGGCTGGGGCCTGGTCTTCTGCCTGGGCTGCCATGGAGCTATGGACGCATGTGGGGCTAAGGGCTGAGTTTCCTCCTGTGTTGTCTTATCCGGCTCATCCTCCCCTCTAGGGAACGCATGTGCATGCTTGGGGGCATGACTGAGATTATAACTATCAAACAAGATTCTTCCACTTACAAGTATGGGACAGACACCTAATTCATTCTGGTTTAAGCTAAACAAGGCAAATGACTGGTTCATGTAACTGGGGTCCCAGGATAGCCAGTTCCCAGTACTCTAAACAATGTACTTCAGAATGTCAGCCTTGAACTTTCTTCTTCTATGTTGCTCTCCTTCTCAGGCAGCTTTTCTCCAACAGGTGGCAAACTGGGCCCCAGCAGTGCTGGCCCTGCATCCTACCAATTTAGCAACCCGGATGGAAGGAGAGTTTATCTGTGCCTGTGATTCCCATGCATGCCTGGGAGGAAGGGCTCTTGGTGGCTTGTCTTGGGTCACATGCCATCCCTGAGCTGGTCACTGTTCTCCAGGGGAAAGCAGCCCTCTGCCCAGGCCTGGCTCATGTGCTCTCCCTGTGGGATGGCACTGGAGGAAAGGGTAGGAAGTGAGTCTCAGTCAAACAGCCTGGCCTGAGAATGGAGGGACGATAATTTTCCGGAGGAGGGTTAAGGCGCTGGTACTAGGAGGAAGAGGAATGGCTGCTGAGCACATAGCACAACAGCTGGTCATGAAAGGAGGGTTGCTAGGGTTTAGCAAATAGAAATACAGGACAAATTTGAATTTCAGATAAATAAAGGATTTTTTGGGTATAAGTGTATTTCATACAATATTTGAGGTGTCCTAATAGTATTTTTTTCATTATTGAAATACTTGAAATTCTTGAAATTTCATACTTGAAATTCCTATTCCTGGGTATCCTGTATTTTTATTTGCTAAATCTGACAACTCTGTGGAAAGGGAATCAATCAAAGAGCTTGAGTGAGGACCCACCAGGTCCCTAAAACCTTCTCAAATCAATAGAACCAACCAACCAGAAAAAGAAAAGTACGTTATGCTCTTTAAGATCCTGGGGTTGGGGTGGGTAGGGGGAATCAGAGATCTGTCTGATCCAGGCCTCGCCATCGCAGTGTGGCCCATCTGAGGATTATGCGCAAGACTGAAAGCCAGACCAGAATTCGAGCTTGCCAAATACAGCTAGACCTAAACCATCCAAAATGGCAGGAACCACCTATATGTAGCTACTGAGCCCTTAAAATGTGGCTAGTGTGTCCGAGGAGCTGAACTTGAAGTTTTGCTTAAAAACTGAAGCAGGGGAGCGCCTGGGTGGCTCAGTGGGTTAAAGCCTCTGCCTTCAGCTCAGGTCAAGATCCCAGGGTCCTGGGATTGAGCCCTGCATTGGGCTCTCAGCTCAGCAGGGAGCCTGCTTCCTCCTCTCTCTCTGCCTGCCTCTCTGCCTACTTCTGATCTCTGTCTGCCAAATAAATAAATAAAATCTTTAAAAAAAAAACTGAAGCAGGGTAATTTTCTTCATTAAATGCAACTTTATTGTTTTGGTAGAACTACATTTTACTTTTACATAAAAATTCAGTACCTGAACTGAGATGAGCTGGGATTATAAACTAGACACTGGATTTCAAAGACATGATACAAAAATATTGTAGAATATCCTATCAATAATTTTTAATATCATTTACATGTTGAAATAATATTTTAGATATATTGGATGAGACAAAACATGATATAATTAATTTTGTTTCTTTTGCATTCCACATGTTTCTTTTTTAATGCAGTACTAGAAAATCTTAAATTACATTTGTAGCTCACATTATATTACTCTTGGGCAGTGTGGAGCTAGCGGAGGGGAGCGGAGGGTGACAGCTTTTGCCATCGAGCCATCTTGGCAGAATATAAAAGAAGGATAAGGTTAAGGAGGAAACCGGAAAGAGTGAGTTCAGTTTAAAATGACCAGCCTATGGGGTTGGTGGCACACGGCGGAAAGTGTGATCAGTTTGCCATTAATCCTCCAGTTTAACCCAGCCAATCAAAGCCCACCACTAATCCTTTTTCTTTACACCTGGGGATTATGAGTTTGGGATCGCCTATGGGGACCACTTCTCTGCAGCCTCTGTGGCCAGTCTTCAGGATCCCAGGCGCCTGCCTCCCACTCTCCCACTTCTTTCTCCTCATCCACTCTCTTCTCCACTCCCCTGGCCTTCTAGCCCGACACTGACCTTACTGCTTCTTCCACAGCGGTTCTCTGGACAGCCCAAGGCTCGATGCATTGAGACCCTCCTGCAGGTGATCCACTTCCCCCAGCCACTGTCAGATGACATTCGGGCTGCTCCCATCTCCTTCCACATCCAGCTTGCACACGAGAAGGAGCAGGTATCCTGCCGGCAGCTAATCATTCAGCAAACATTTAATCTTGCTTGGTACTGGGTTTACAAAGTTAGAGACGTTCTGCCAACGAGCTCCCTGTTTCTCGGGGCATTGTGATTGTGACAAGGAGGCCCAGAGGTGCGGAAAGGCTGCTGCAGGGGGGCAGAAAAGGGGTCTGTTTAGGAGGGGAGCCAGTTAAGAGGGGGAAGGGCCTTTGAACTGGGTTTTAAAGGATGAATAGGAGTTTTCTGGGTCCGGGGGAAGGCTTCTTTCTGTTCTTAACCCACCTGACTGCAATTTCTGGTCTTGATAACTCCCTTCTGTGCTTGCATCCCACCTAGTGGCTTCTGACTCCTACACCGAATGCTCTGGCTCTTCCGGGGCTCTTCGCAGATGGCCTCACTCTCTCTGGCTTCAGTTCTCCCTGCCTCTTCCCCGCAGGTGATCCCCGTAGCCCTGCTGAGCCTCCTATTTCGGTGCTCCATCCCCGAGGCGCAGGCGCAGCTGGCTGCCGCTCCGTCCGTCTGTGAAGCTGTCAGGAGCGCCCTCTCTGGGCCAGGTCGGAAGCGCGGCGCGGACCCCCCGGAAACCCCAGAGCCTACCTCGCTGTGAACTGGTATTTCTGGGCGCGTGAAGCCCATGGAGGCATGGTGGGCTCGCAGCACAGGAGTAGGAGGAGAGGCCCAGTTCCCGGGGCCACCCGCAGCCCGGAGTGGGGGAAAAGAGGCTCTGTACTTTGGTGGGGGAGGGGTGACTATTGCCCTTGACCCACTGGCATATTCTGATTTCAGAAATAAAATGAAATGCCTTGTTTTGGAAAGTTAACCTTTTGATCTCAGTAGATCAGAGTCAATAAATTAAAGGTGGGATAAGACGGGTGGCATGGGTTGGTCCCAACAACCGGTTTATTTCTTTACATCCGCTCTGCCCCTCAAACCCATTTCGTTGTCCACTTATCCCAGCATCTCTGTATCCCTCATCTCCAACATGTGGATTTGTGTGTGCACGCACCTGCACATACCTTCAGCTTCTGCACGGACTCACACATGCAGGGAGAAGTGGGAACCTAGGTGATTCCAGAGGAAGGGGAAAAGTTGTATCCTCAACATAGGACACCCAGAGAAAGGATCCCAATTAGGCAGGACAGCAGGTTCCTCATCACTAGAATTGAAAGCTACATCCACAGAGTAGACCTTGAAGTGAGAGCTGCTTCCCCTGCCCTAGTTTGTAAGGGGGACATAAGGAACTCTGGGGATGTTGAATAGCCTCTGGTGGTGGGGTGCGACGAACACTAGAAACCCCGGTCCGTCCATTTTAGACCTCAGCTTCGGCTGTTTGGACATGTGGAAGGCAAACCTTGCCCATTGCAGACCCATTCCAGCCCTCCAGTGCCTGGGGCGTAGGACTCTGATAAAAGAGAGCTGGCTCCCCCTTGTGCCGGAGAAGGACACAGGTAAAAGCTCTGGAGCTCCCTGGAACCTTCAGGCAGTAGGGTGACCACTAAGGAGCCAAACAGATTTTGGTTTTATGAGGATAGAGTCACCAGCCTTGTAAAGGCAGCCGTAAGCACCCCTAAAATGTCTGGGGGCCTCCAGCCTCTATCGGAGTGCTCTTCCCCTGTTGTTCATTGTCATTTACGTTGGACCTGAGATCCTGAACCAGGGCCACTTTCTTCAACTACCACTCCCCTGACTTTTCAGTTTCATCCTCCACAAATGCATCTTCCTAACTCCATAGCTCAAGATGGGTAAAGTGAGGAAAGGGTCCTGCAAAAGATTTCTGCTTCTCTTTACCTAGAACTCTCCTGCTTGTTTTCATTGGGTAAATTCCTCTTTCTTCTTGGCATCATGAGCAGGGTCATCAGAAGAGGTACCCATCTCTCTAGCACGGGAGAGGGCAGAGTACCCCATTGATGCTGTTGATGATGCCGGCCTGCAGTAGCCTCGATCCCAGATGTGGGGTGGATATGATTCAGGGTCCAATTTCCCCAGTGCTGGATGCAGGAGGACTCTAGAAGTCCAGAGGATGTTTTGTTTTGTTCTGTTGCCAAGTACTTGGATGGTGCAGTAGTATCAAGTCAAGTCTTGTTCAGTTGTGTATGATGTTCAGGCATAATGAACTTGATGGAGTAGCAGCTGGAGGAGATAAAGATGGCTAAGGTCTGATCCCCACCCCCTAGGAATTCACAAGCACAAAAGAACAATTCCAATACAAAACAGAGAGAGTTGAAATGGATTAAAAAAGCAGGCTTATTTGGGGAGATTACGGGATAGGGCAAGAATCAAGGAAAAATTTGGAAGAAAGGAGGTTGGGGGATGCCTGGGTGGCTCAGTTGGTTAAGTGACTGCCTTCAGCTCAGGACTTGATCCTGGAGTACCAGGATTGAGTCCCAGGATCGAATCCCACATCGGGCTCTTTGCTCAGTGGGGTGTCTGGTTCTCCCTCTGACTCTACTCCCTCTCGTGCTCTCTCTCATTTTCTCTCTCAAATAAATAAATACAATCTTTAAAAAAAAAGAAAGAAAGGAGGTTGGGTGGGGTGAGGGAACATCCAAAGAAAACCTGGGAATGTTTGGACACTTGTACTGATGTATGGTTCCAATATCAGAGAGTCAGGTCATTGTCAATGGAACCTGACCTTTAGGCAGAGCTAAAGAGGTTCTAAGACTTTTTAGAATTATCCAGAGACAAATGGTAGGGTGATAAGATTTACCATTATTTTGAATAAAGCAAACTTCTGAGGTTAAGAAAGCTGTAAGCTATTATCAACACAAGGCAGTAGTTCTGCTGAAGTGATGAAAGGATCTATCCCAGAAAACTGGGTTAGATTGTGGAAAATGAAGGAATCAATTTCCTGCTATATTCATTTGCTCAATCAAAAGTAAGAGGTGAAGGGTGGGAGATATTTGGATATTGCATATACTTCAAACTTAATATATTAAAAACTGGAGCCCAGGATCTGCCCTCCCAATCAGTCATTCTTTTCATAACATAGGTGGTCTTGAATATTAGGCTAGGGCTAGGCACATGGGACAGTAAGGCTGAAAGAAGACATTGGGACCAGGTAGGAGATCATGGGGCCTCGATATGACTCCAGGGCTGGGCCCTAAAGCACAGCAAAATGTCTAAGATCCAATCCAAATTCAGCTATGGTTTGGACAAGGGGGGTCAAATCCTAGGCACTGAATCTAGGAGGTGTGAAATGCTTCCATCCTGGAGGAGAGAAGATTTGGGCTTACCTATAAACTAGAGGCTGGTGTGCTTTGTCATGGGAGGAAGACAGAAAGGGGAGGCAGGAGCATCTTGTAATGCCAGAAAGTAAAGAAGCGCCCATAAAAACAAAAGAATCAGGTCATATCAAAGGGACATAGGAACCAACCTGAGAGAGCTCCTAGTGGCCAACGTTGGAACAATTTGAGCAACAAACGAAATAATGTTGTACTGGACTATAACACAGAGTTCAAAATAAGTATGCGTGAGTTCATACTGTTATAACAAAATAATTGAATAAATAAATTAGAGGAGGAAACAAATCTTCCCTACACAAGAATTCCAAATAATATAGGTAGATATACCCCACTGCAAGAGATGGAGCTTAACAACCCCTTTCTCCTTCCAACGTAGGCTATACATAGGGGCTCGCTTCCAAAGAACAGAGTATGGAAAGAGAAAAATAATCGCTTCACTGTGGAGAAAACTGGCAGGCACTCACTACTTTAGCCAAGTAGTGAAGATTCAAAACACCAGCTGCTATCATGGACTACCTGAGATGATGTAATGAGAAGGTCAAGTCGCCTCTGTGGTATTTTTCCCAAAACACATAACCTCAGTCTAAGCCTCCAGAAAACAGAGAAACACAAATTTAAGAACCTGCCTGCTAGTACTCCTATAAACTGTCAAGGTCAGAGAAACTGTCACAGACCAGAGGTGACTAAAGAAACATGACAACTAAATCCAGTGTGGGCCCTAGGTTGGATCCTGGACAGAAAGAGGACTTTAGTGGAAAACCTGGTGAAATCCAAATGGAGTTTGGTACTCAGTTAAAAGTAAATGTGCCAGTTTTAATCACATAGATTTGACACGTGTACCAAAGTTCTATAAGATGTTAACATTGGGTGAAACTGGGTGAAGGGTGTATGGGAACTCACTGGGCTCCCTTTGCAACTTTTCTGTAAATCTAAAATTATTCCAAAATAGGGTTTATTAAGAAAATAAAATTCCTGACCATAATAACCTATATGTGGAAAGGGGTAAATATAATTAAATATTCAGAGGGCCTTGACGGAGGTTTTTTTTTTTTTTTTTTAAAGATTTTATTTATTTATTTGTCAGAGAGAGGGAGAGAGAGTGATCACAGGCAGACAGAGTGGCAGGCAGAGGCAGAGGGAGAAGCAGGCTTCCTGCCGAGCAAGGAGCCCGATGTGGGACTCGATCCCAGGACGCTGGGATCATGACCTGAGCCTAAGGCAGCTGCTTAACCAACTGAGCCACCCAGGCATCCCTTGACAGAGGTTTTAATTTAAAAATTTGATAGGTTAAGTGTGTATATTGCATTTTAAAGGGGTTGCATTAAAAATGGGGTTGGTGGGGGGCCTGGGTGGCTCAGTGGGTTAGTCTCTACCTTCAGCTCAGGTCATGATCCCAGGGTCCTGGGATTGAGCCCCACATCGGGCTCTCTGCTCAGAGGGGAGCCTGCTTCCTCCTCTCTCTCCCTGCCTGCTTCTCTGCCTACTTGTGATCTCTGTCTGTCAAATAAATAAATAAAATCTTTAAAAAAATAGGGTTGGCTAGATAGTAAATATTTTAGTCATTGCAAACCCCCTATGGTTGTCATTGTAACTGCTTGCTGTTGTAGCACGAGAGCAGAGACAATATGTAAAATGAGTGTGGCTGGGTTCCAGTAGATCTTTATTTACAAAAACAGGCATCAGGCTAGCCTTGACCCACAGAACAGTTTGTCAACCGTTATACTGAAAGAACAAAAACAGAATTTAACTTCCACGTAGTTAAGGAACAAATGGAGTAATTAATTAAAAATACTTTGTTATCCAACTAAAAGGCAAGAAATGAGAGAAAAATAAATATAAAACAGGATGAAATAGAAAGTGCCTTGTAAAAGGGTAATTTTGATCCTAATGTTTTAGTAACTGCATTAAATATAATGGGATGTGTAATGGAACTGGAAATGGAGGTCATGCTGTTTGGAGTGGGACAGTCCGTGCTGTGTGAGTGGAGGTCTTGGTTCTTGGATTCCCCACGAAAGATTTCTGTGAGGATCCATGCTCTAATAAAGACAGTTGGGGTTGGGGTGGGTGGATGGGCATTAAGGAGGGCACGTGATATAATGAGCACTGGGTGTGATATGTGACTGATGAATCACTAAACACTACCCTGAAACTAATAATGTTTATTATTTAGTAGTATAATATATTAACTAACTTGAATTTAAATAAGGAGAGAAGAAAGTAGCAAGCACAAAGCAGTTTATTGAGGACGTACACTCTCAAGGTAGGATAAGGGGGAATGCCCAGAGGAGGCAACTGCCCTGAGGCTACAGGAGTCATTTCTTCATGTGTGTGTGTGTGTGTGTGTGTGTGTGTGTGTTGGGTGGGGGGTGGAGGGGGTCTTGTGTCATACATTGGTCAGCCTCTAATGGAGACTGCATACATTCCTCTGAGAGAGTCCTCCCACAGGTTGAGAGAGGTTAGTTTTTTTTTTTAAGATTTTTATTTATTTATTTGACAGAGAGAGAGAGCACAAGTAGGCAGAGAGGCAGGCAGAGAGAGAGGAGGAAGCAGGCTCCCTGCTGAGCAGAGAGCCCAATGCCGGGCTCCATCCCAGGACCCTGGGGTCATCACCTGAGCCCAAGGCAGAGGCTTTAACCCACTGAGCCACCCAGGTGTACTGGGAGGTTAGTTTTTGATCCTACAGTTTGTCCCTGAACCATCAGGGCAGATTTCCCCCATGGGGAGTCGGGGGCTAAAACCCTATCACAAATATATTGTAATGAGTCTACCAGTTACCCTGGGGCAGACATGGAAGAGGAGAGTGGCTTGTTCTGCACCTGTGGCTCTTGGTCTGTTAGCCCAGGGGACTTGGAAGCCACAAAGTTAGGATGTTGTGCCCCCAGGCTTCTAATGTGTAACCTACTTATCACCATCCTTGCCTCCAGCCCCTGTCCAGCTAATTGCCTACTCATATCAGTGCTCCAATTAAAATCTATTTGTTTTAGACCTGTCTCTTGCCAATAGCATATATTTAGATTTTGTTTATCCAATATTAAAAAGGTGTAGAAAGGTTGAAAGAATGGGAAAAGAGCCACAAAAACAGAATCAGGGAAATAAATGATGCCATGAAACGTTCCAACATCAGAATTATTGGAATCCCAGAAGGGAAGGAGAAAGAAAGAAGTCTAGAAGATATAGTGGAACAAGTTATCCATGAAAATTTTCCCAATCTCGCGAATGGAACCAGCGTTCATGTACTAGAGGCAGAACAGTCTCCCCCCAAGATTATAGATTCTCAAAAGTCCTCGAGACACCTAATAGCAAGAATGAAGAATTATAATTGTAGGCAGGCCCTCTTGAAGGCAGCTAGAACAAAGAAGCTCCTTACGTACAGAGGAAAGCCCATCAGAATAACATCAGACCTGTCCACAAAAACCTGGCAAGCCAGAAAGGGCTGGCAAGATATATTCAGGGCACTAAATGAGAAGAACGTGCAGCCAAGAATACTTTATCCAGCAAGACTGACATTCAAAATGGATGGAGAGATAGTTTCCAAGGCCAGCAAGGCTTAAAAGAGTATGCGACCACCAAGCCGACACTGCAGGAAATATTAAGGGGAGGGGTCTATAAAAGAGGAAAAATCCTAAGAATATCATTGAACAGAAATATAGAGACAATCTACAGAAAGAAAGACTCCAAAGGTAACACGATATCAATAAAAACATATCTATCAAAAATCACTCTCAATGTGAATGGCCTAAATGCACCCATAAAATGACACAGGGTTGCTGATTGGATAAAATGACAGGACCCATACATATGTTATCTATAAGAGACCCATTTTGAACCTAAGGATACACCCAGACTGAAAGTGAAGGGATGGAGAAGCATCTTTCATGCCAATGGGCCTCAAAAGAAGGCCGGGGTAGCGATTCTCATATCAGATAAATTAGATTTTAAACCAAAGACTGTAATCAGAGATACAGAAGGACACTACATAATTCTTAAAGGGACTATCCACCAAGAAGATCTAGCAATTGTAAATATTTATGCCCCCAATATGGGAGCAGCCAATTACATAAGAAAACTATTAATCAAGATAAAGAGTCATATCGATATGAATACATTTATAGTAGGAGATCTCAACACACCTTTCTCAGTAATACATCATCCAAGCAGAAAATAAAGAAACAAGAGCATTGAATGAAACATTGGACTAGATGGACCTCATAGGTATATACAGAACATTCCACCCTAAAATAACAGAATACTCATTCTTCTCAAGTGCACATGGAACCTTCTCCAGCATAGACCACATACCGGGTCACAAATCAGGACTCAACCGATACCAAAAGACTGAGATTATTCCCTGCATATTCTCGGATCACAATGCTTTGAAACTGGAGCTCAAACACAAGGAAAAGTTTGGAAGGAACTCAAACACCTGGAAGCTAAAGACCACCTTGCTTAAGAATGCTTGGATCAACCAGGAGATCAAAGAAGAACTTAAACAATTCATGGAAACCAATGAGAATGAAGACACTTTGGTCCAAAACCTATGGGATACAGCAAAGGCAGTCCTAAGGGAGAAATACATAGCCATCCAAGCCTCCCTCAAAAAAATTGAAAAATCCAGAATACACCAGCTGTCTCTACACCTTAAAGAACTGGAGAATCAACAACAAATTAAACCAACTCCACACATAAGAAGGGAAATAATCAAGACTAGAGCAGAGATCAATGAGGTAGAAACTAGAGATACAGTAGAATGTATCAATGTAGAAGCTGGTTTTTTGAAAGAATCAATAAGATCGATAAGCCATTGGCACACTAATCCAAAAGAAAAGAGAGAAAGCTCAAATTAATAAAATTATGAATGAAAAGGGAGAGATCACAACTAACACCAAGGAAGTAGAAACAATCATCAGAAATTATTATCAACAGTTATATGTGAATAAGTTAAACAACCTAGATGAAATGGATGCATTCCTGGAAAACTACAAACTCCCAAAATTGAACCAAGAAGAAATTGACAACCTGAATAGACCAATATCTAGTAACGAGATTGAAGCTGTGATCAAAAACCTCCCAAAAAACAAGAGCCCAGGACCTGAAGGATTCCCTGGGGAATTCTACCAAACTTTCAAAGAAGAAATAACACCTATTCTCCTGAAGCTGTTTCAAAAAATTGAAGCAGAAGGAAAACTTCCAAACTCTTTTTATGAAGCCAGCATTACCCTGATCCCCAAATCAGGCAAAGACCACATCAGAAAGGAGAATTTCAGACCAATATCACTGATGAATATGGATGCTAAGATTCTCAACAAGATCCTAGCAAACAGGATCCAACAGCACATTAAAAAGATTATCCACCATGACCAGGTGGGATTCATCCCTGGGTTACAAGGATGGTTCAACATTCACAAATCAATCAATGTGATAGAACAAATCAATAAGAGAAGAGAGAAGAACCACATGGTCCTCTCAATTGATGCAGAAAAAACATTTGACAAAATCCAGCATCC
>PISX010017005.1:0-44619 GCA_004024625.1 Mellivora capensis
CTATACAGTATTATTGCACTCCACGAATGTGCAGAATTCCAAAATGTGCCAGCACTGAAAAACTGTCTTGCATTGAGGTTTTTCAAGAGGTACAACGAGCCTGCCAAAAAAGCATCTGGTCTGTACTAACAGCTTGCTGTCTTCAGTACAGGCCTTCATAATGTCAGTCACGCTGCTCTTGCAAAAAATCCCTTAATGTCTGAAAGAGAAAAAAGAATATTTTATTTCAAAATTCACTCTTATAAAATCAGCTCATTGACAAGAACTGAGAACATCTCCGGTATGCAAAAGTTAACTAACATCCACCTTTCTGTGTTCACACACACTTGCTTATAATTTTCTATCTCGAGCATGTTAAAAGATTCTGCATACTCTTAGAAACTAGTTATTTGCAAGTAAAGAGAAGATATGTATATAAATATTCTAGAATAATATACCAACTCTGACTATTAGGAGTTCCAGTCAAAAAAATGATGTTATGGGCCCAGGTTATTAAGCCTTGAAGATAAAATTAGTAGCATAACCTTACCTTGTTTTGGCAGATCCAAATGCTCTTATCACTTCATAAATTTTAATAAAGAAAACATCCATCTATTACATCTTAAATTGGGAACTCAAATGGTAATATATGGAATATCTAGTATCTTGCTGATTTGTGATAAGAATGATACCTATAACTGGTTACTGTATTTTTAAACTACTTACAAAAGAGTTTTCAGTGCTGATAGGTGGGGCTATGATCTATGATGTGGGATTGAATCCATATGCACATTAAGCTTCATTTCATTGTCAAGAATTTGAACAAGCTGTTGCATGGATGGGAGGTGACCAGATTCCAGCTTAGACCACACAGGCACATCTATAATAAAAATAAAAATAAATAGAACCACCCCTTAAAATTAAAGATGAGTCTATAATAAACGTTTGTTTCACAAATACTTATTGTCTATATACAGTTGGGGATACAGTAGTGAACCAGAGAGTTACCCTTCTTGCTGCTATGGTGTTTACATTCTAATAGAGAAGACACAAAAAGCACTACACATATAGCTAGAAATCACAACTGTGCACTAAGTATTAAGACTAGAAGATGCTGAGGGATATAAGAGGCTAGAAAAGAGCCTTATTATTATTAAAAGTGAGAGATATCACTAAAATTGAGAAATGCTGTCATTAAAAGTGAGAGCTGAAATACAGGAGAAGAGGGGTACAACGGAAGCTGGAGAGGCGAGCAGGGACTAGATCAGGGTCAACAAACTATAAAGCGCCAGACAGTAAGCATTTTCAGCTTGGGAAGACATACAGCCCATCACAGCTACTCAACTCTAATTGTAGTCTGAAAGAAACAACAGGCAATACATGTTCCAATAAAATTTTATTTAAAAAAAAAAAAAAAAAAAGGCAGCTAAACATAGGGTCCACATGGCCATGGTTTGCCAATCCCAAGACTACATCAAGCAGGGCCTTTGGGTGTATTAAATGTTCTGGTCTTTATCTTGAGGATAAAGTAAAGCTACTTAATGAACTTGAGACAGTGAAGCAACGAGATGGAAATGATTTGCATTGAAAAAAAAAAAATCACTGTACTGTTTGGAGCTGGTATCAGCAGATTTTTCTGTAAGAAACCAGGTAATAAATATTTTAGGCTTTACGGCTCAACAGAAAATCAACGATATCGCATAGGTACTTACATAACCAGAGAAATAAATTTCCCCAAATTTTTCATTGATGAAACTCAAAACTTGACATATAAACAATAAAATCTGAATTTTATATAATTTCCATGTGCCATAAAATAGTCTTTTGATTTTTTTGTAACCATTAAAATTTTTTTTTAAATACTCGTAACTTGGGGCGCCTGAGTGGCTCAGTGGGTTAAGCCTCTGCCTTCGGCTTGGGTCATGATCCCAGGGTCCTGGGATCGAGCCCCACATCAGGCTCTCTGCCTGCTTCTCTGCCTACTTGTGTAGGCACTCTCTGTGTGATCTCTGTCTGTCAAATAAATAAAATATTAAAAAATAAAAAAATAAAATAAAATAAAATACTCGTAACTCATAGGCCATATTGGACAACCTCTGGTTTAGAGAATGTATTAGAGGGTAACAAAATAATTGTGACTTGGACTGGGGTAATCGTGATAAATATAAACAGTAGAACTCTGAGAAATGTAGAAGGTAGAATTAAGAATCAGACTCGGTGAACCATTAGATATGGAGAGTAAGGGAAAAACTGAGGTTATCCTTGCTTTCTGACATGGGCAACTGGGTAGAATGATAATGGTGCCATTATAAATAAATGAGCAATGCCAGGACAGAAGCAAACTGGAGTACACAAGACTTGCAGGAAGCAGAGGTAATCAACAGTCTGGGAGTAGCGTAAGATTCCTGGGTATAGCGCCTAGAAGAGAGATCTAGAGCTCTCTAGAGTCATACATTCAGGGGTCATCATATGGATAGAATTCTCAAGTTACAGGAGGTGAGGACCATATAAGGTGATAGTTTTACATATTATGAAAAACAGAAAAGCCTATTGGTACTTATAAATCATTTAAAATATGTTGCAGAGGCGCCTGGGTGGCTCAGTGGGTTAAAGCCTCTGCCTTCGGCTCAGGTCATGATCCTGGGGTCCTGGGATTGAGCCCCGCATCTGGCTCTCTGCTCAGCCGGGAGCCTGCTTCCCTTCCTCTCTCTCTGCCTGCCTCTCTGCCTACTTGTGATCTCTGTCTGTCAAATAAATAAATAAGAAAATCTTAAAAAAAAAAAAAAAAGTTACAGAATGTAAACTATTCAGAACCCACCATTCAAAGTTATCTCAAATGCACCTGTTGACATACACTGGTTCTCAATCATGTTGCTCAAGAAGAAAACCATCATACATGCATAAACCTAAAAGAAAATATAATTAAGTACAGCACGCAAAGTTATTTTAAAGGCAAAACATTACAACTGAAGACACAGTAATCTTTAATATATAGTCTCATTTTTATTTGGTAACAGCTGTTTTTATTTTTATTTTTCAAAATATTTTACTCATTTATTTTTGAGAGAGAGAGAAAGGGTGAGATCATAAGTAGTCAGAGCGGCAGGCAGAGGGAGAAGAAGAAGCAGGCTCCCCGCTGAGCAGGGAGCCTGATGCAGAACTGGATCCCAGGACCTTGGGATCACGACCTGAGCCGAAGGTAGACGCTTAACTGACTAAGCCACCCAGACACCTCCGGTAATAGCTGTTTTTAAATCTACTTTTAAAAGTTTCTATACAGGGGACAGGGGCGCCTGGGTGGCTCAGTCAGTTAAGATTCCGACTCTTAGTTTCACCTCAGGTCATGATCTCAGGGTCAAGGTATGGAGCCTCATGTCCGGCTCTGTGCTGCTCAGTGCAGAACCTGTCTGAGATTCCCCTCCCTCTTCTCCCTCCCCACTCCCTCCCACTCCTCACCCTGCTTTCACTCTCTCTCTAATAAATAAATAAATAAATAAATAAAATCTTTTTAAAAAAGTTTCTATACAGACTCTTATTGCCATTCTGTATGTTCAAATAACATTCACGGAACAAGGAAAATGCAACATTAATTCATAACTTTATACACACTGAAGAATATATACTCATAATGCAGAGACAGAATTTCTAGAAATTTCATAATAGCCTTAATAAGTTAAACAAAAGAATACCAGCATAAGAAGAGTTCATTTCACTATTTTTCTAATATAAGGCATGAATTCACAAGAGACTAGTGATGCAATAATCAGCAACTCCATGTATTCAATACAACCTGTCCATGTTCCAAACAAATTATTTTAAGTCAAATAAGAAAAAAGTAGATTAGAAAGCACTAGCATATTAAATTATATTTGTTCCCCTTTTGAAGGCAAATCTATACTCTTTCAAAGAGACCAGAAGTTCCTTGGTGGACAGAAAGGTTTTAACAAAATCACCTGACTAAAAAACAGGAAGTAATGATGTCAATTCACAGCAAGTTATTTCAAAAAAGTAAATAAAAATGCCCATAGCGAGTGAGAAAAAGCTCTCCCCCCAGTCTCACTTGAGCTAGGTGGGCTTCATAGACGTTACCCTCGTAACATTAAGTATATTTTCATGGGAACAATATATAAGAAGTGTCATCAAAGCTCTAGTTTTCAAGTACATTCCTCTTCCACAGTAGATTAATAATGTTACATGTCTTCTTCACAAGTAAAATGTACTAAAGCTGGAATCAACAGAATGAATAAATATAACACAAAACATCACGAGTACTTAACTTTCAATTCTTAATCTTGTGCATATCAATCTTACTAATGATGGCTAGAGACACAGTTCAATAAAAGGTAGCACCTGAGGATTTTATGTTTATGTTAAGTCTTGCCTGTTACTGGAAATAAGTGGTTCCCTAAGAAAAACAAGCAGAGATATGTAGGAGTCCACTAAAGGTGGTTTGAGCCTAGAACTAAAGAACAAGACAAGATAGAGGACTCCAAAACAGAATACTCCTTAGAAGGAAACCTAAGCAATCTCATCCAAGAGAGAAATACAATTACATACAATACAAAAAACCATTCCTCAAAGCAGAAAGACACTCTAGAAAAGATGATTTTAAGTAAAACAAATTAAAGAAATCTAAAAAGAATGCATGCCACAGCAAGACCCTACAAAAGAAAAAAGAATTAGCACAATTCATATATATACATATATACATATATACAGAGAGATTAACAGAAGAGTCAAAGGACAATAAAAACAGAAAAATTTAATAAAAACAAATCCATGGAAATGTCATTTTTAATGTGAATAAAGCCATTAATTAAAAGGCCTACATTACATGTGTATTATGTTCTGTTGGATATGATTTGACCTAATCTATATAATCAATATCAGGTATTAAATTATTTTGTGCCCAGTTTCTACTAAAGTTATACCTCCTTATCCTTCAAATAGTTAAAAGAAAAAAATAAGACCTAATCATTCCTAATATATAATTATAACATCTAAGGCCAAGAAAAAAAATGACAAACAAAAAACTAAGGTCAAGAAAGGCTAAGTACCATGCCCAAATATTAAAAAGTGATTGAAGCTGAAATAACAAAAGTGAACAGGTGAATCAGCAACAAGTACTTAGAAAACCAAACAAGCCATTGAAATATTTTCACTGACAACCTAAAAAACGTGCGACTATCGAAACTATTAGGTTACATACCTTATTTTCTTGGCCCCACTGCCAGATGCTAGGAGCTTGCATGCCAAAGAAAGCAAAAGGATCCTTGCCAACAATTATTAAGCCTATTAATACTAGTTTGAAGACTGACAGGAAAGATGCTATGTGTCTATTGAAAGAAAAAAGAAACTCATCAGAAGCCATAATTTTTCACCTAATTCAACTTTAAGACACTGTTTAAGACACAACAAAACTTTAAGACACTGTTGAAAAAAACTGAAGACACAAATAAATGTAACTCAAAACTCAAGTATATGTGTATAGACATTTTCTAGACACCAAATCTAAAGGTTACTAAATTATAAGTAGTGAAAAGATAGTAACTAAAGTTTAATATGGAGATTTAAAACTAAAATGTTTAATATAACTTGCAAAATTATATAGCATTAGGCTTTAAAAATATTTAACAGTACAGAATTTTATACCACTGACTCTATATAAAAATTCAGGAGTTCTTGGTCTATTTCTGCAATAAAAATTATGTAAGAAAACATATCCTTAGAAGGTTACCATCTCTGAAATAATCCTTCTTACAAAAAAATTCTTCCATATTTGGATCAAATAAACTTGATACTTATGAAACAGTGTTCTCTGTTTATTGTAACCAACTAAGAAATTATAATAACCAAGAAAAGTTAACTGAACCAATTCACAAAAGTTTACTCAAAAGTGAAAAAAATTCACTTTAGAAATACCTTTTAAGTTACTGAAATTTACTTACCTATATATGGGTTGAGGGAGGTAATTTTCTCCTTCAATGCGGATGTCTGGGTACCGCTGGCTTATAACCCGCATGTACTCCTCAAACACCCGCCTATAACCTCAGGAAACACTGCAGAAAAATAAAAGTGCTTCTGTTAATCAATTTAGAATATTCCTACACTTACTCTGCATTTAGACAAAGCGTGAAAATTCCCAAGTGTAAAAAACTGTTTCCCAAGAACAGTGACAAAGTAATAACAACTGATGATGGATGATGGATGATGGCAACACGGAGGTTTGTTCACAAATTTCACATATTTACCTCCCCACCATGTATATCCATCTATTAGAACATTAAACTTTATAGATTTGGGTTATTGTTGGGCAGCAGCAAATACCTATTCATATATGGCAGCATATTTTGAGCTCTCAAATCAACCTGCTTTTTGCGGGGGTATCAATGAGTATAAATACTGAGACAAAAACAACTCTTATACATCTGAAATAGGGACTTTCAAAACTGGGGCACAGGAAGCTTAAATTCGAAGGCATGAGACATGAAATTGGTTCTTGTTCCTACTCTGCCCCTAACTGGGCAAACATGCCTGCTCAATCACAATAAAAAGAACTTAAAAAACTCTTTTAAGTTCTGACTTAAAATTTGCTTCTACTTTGCAAAGGAAAACAAACATTGGGAAGATAATTTTCAGCAGTATGACAGCAATCCATAACAGTACTAGAGAAATTGAGTCAACAGTATCAAGTATCTCCATTAAAATTTCTGAACAACTATGCTGTGGATATATGTTTCCCCAGCAAGAAAAGGGGAAAAGGCCACCAGAGTGCACCAGAGTGTAGGAGGGATACACTGAAAACTAAAAAAAATTGAAGACACAAATAAATGAAAGATATCTTGTGTTCACAGATCAGAACTGATATTGTTAAAATGTCCACATTGCCAAACACAATTTACAGATTCAGTGCAATCTCTATCAAAACTCCAATGGCGTTTTTCACAGATATAGAACAATCCTACAATTTGTATGGAACCATAAAAAACCCGGAATAGCCCAAACAATCTTGAGAAGGAAGAACAAAGCTGGAGGCACCATGCTGCCTTATGTCAAACTACATTACAAAGCTACAGTAATCAAAATTGTATAGTAGCTCAAAAATAGACACATAGATCAGTGTGGGGCAGAATCAAGAGGGCAGAAATAAACCCACACAAATATGGCCAATTAATTTAAAACAAAGGAGCCAAAACTGAAGAAAGGCCAGTCTCTTTAACAAATGGTGTTGGGAAAACTGTCAACAATATGAAAGAATGAAAATGGACCAACTATCTCCCATCATACATAAAAATGAACTCAAAATGGATTAAAGACTTGAACCTAACACCTGAAACCATAAGCCTTCTAGAAGAAAACACAGTGGGTAATAAGCCCCTTGACATTAGTCTTGGCAATGATTTTGTGGATTAGACCACAAAAGGTACCAAAAGCAAAATAAACAAATGGGACTACATCAAACTAAAAAGCTTCTGCACAGCAAAGGAAGCCATCAACAAAATGAACAGGCAATGTATAGAATGGGAGAAAATATTTGCACATCACATATCTGATAAAGGGGTTAATATCCAAAACATATAAGGAATTCATATAACTCAATAGCCAAAAGTCAATAATCTGACTAAACATGGGCAAAAGGACCAGAACAGATAATTTTCCAAAGATGACATAAAAATGGCCAATAGATACATGAGAAGATGCTCCACATCACTAATCAACAGGGAAATGCAAATCAAAATCACAGAGAGTACATCCCCATACCTATAAAGATGCCTGTCATCAAAAAGACAAAAGAAATAGTATGTGTTGGCAAGGATGTAGACAAAAGGTAATCCTTGTGCACTGTTGGTGGGAATGTAAATGGAGCAACCTCTAGGAAAACATTTTAGAAGTTCCTCAAAAAATTAAACATAGAACTACCATATGATCTAGAAATTCCACTTCTAGATATACCCGGAAGGAAATGAAATCACTCTCTTCCAGAGGTATGTGTACCACCATGTTCATTTTAGCATGGGCTAAATGGTGCCAGCAGGGCAGGCACCATGAAATCCGAAGCTCTGGGGAGGAGCACGGGGGTGGGGGGGTAGATCGTCAAGCTCCCCCAGCCGACCCGGGTGATTTAAGGTCGTGCAGAGACTAGGGACCAGCAGGGGTCATCTTGGTCATCTTTCCTCACCTGTTTTCACTTAGGATTGTACCACTGCGTCCGTATTCAGTAGAGTTTAGTTTGTTTGCTTTGGATTTTATGTGACTAGAATCACTCTGGCTGTTCCTTTGTGTCCTGTTTCTTCTTTCAACACCGTATGATCCGTCCATGTTGCGATCTGCAGTCCATTCATTTTTACTGTCCTGCCATATCCCTTGTGTGAATATACCTCGTTGTGTATTCTTCTGTTGGTGGTCATTTTTTCTTTTATTGAGTTAAAATATACATAAAAGGGGTGCCTGGGTGGCTCAGTGGGTTAAAGCCTCTGCCTTTGGCTCGGGTCACGATCTCAGGGTCCTGGGATCGAGCCTCGAGTCGGGCTCTCTGCTCAGCAGGGAGCCTGCTTCCCCCTCTCTCTCTGCCAGCCTCTCTGTCTACTTGTGATCTGTCAAATAAATCTTTAAAAAATAGCCAAGACATGGAAACAACTTAAACAAACGTCCATCGACAGATGAATGGATAAAGAAAATGTGGTATAAATACACATAGAGATATTATTCAGAAAAAAAAAAAAATCCTATCATTTGCAACAATATGGATGAAACTTGAAGGCATTATGCTAAATGAAATAAGTAATACAGAGAAACACAAATTGTATCTCATTTTACCAGAATCTTAAGAAAGCCAAGCTCAGAGACATGGAAAGTAGACTGGTGGTTGTCAGGGGCTGTGGAAGAGGCAAAATGGAGAGATGCTGGTGGAAGGATACAAACCTCCAGTTATAAAACAAATTATAGGGATCTACTTTACAGCAAGGTGACTGTAGCTAACAATACTGCTTTGTATACTTGGAATTTGCTTAGAGAATAAATATTAAATGTTCTCACCCAATTAAAAAAGCTAATTATATGACTTTGTGAGTGGACACATATGGATGTCTTAACTAACCTTACTGTGGTAATCATTTCACAATATACATGTATATGAAATCATCACCTTAACTACACATAATTTCTTTCGTCAATCATAGTTCAATAATGCTGAGAGAAAAAAAGGAGGTGGTGCCACCAAATCAAGAGAAAAGCTTACAAATTCAGGTAAGAGTGTTAGGCACTTAACTGCATTATAGTCTAAGTCAAGGAACACACAAAGCAAGGAAAATAAAGAGGAAGCAGAATCAATAATTAAGTAACAGTAATGTAAAACCTGAGGTGCCAACTTTGTCAATCACACTGTCATCAAGGAGAAACATACCAACTACCAGGATCAGATTTATATCTGGAAGGGTATAACAGTCCAAATATGAGTAGATCTCAATTTTTTAAAAAGATTTTATTTATTTATTTGAGAGAGAAAATGAGAGAGAGAGAGAGAGAGAGAGAGAGAAAGAGAGCATGAGTGGAGAAAGGTCAGTGGGACAAGCAGACTCACTGCCAAGCAGGGAGCCAGATGTGGGACTCGATCTGATCTGGGGACTCCAGGATCATGACCTGAGCCGGAGGCAGTCGCTTAACCAACTGAGCCACCTAGGTGCCCCAGTAGATCTCAGTTTAAGAAAAAACTCACTTGGGGTGCCTGGGTGGCTCAGTGGGTTAAAGCCTCTGCCTTCAGCTCAGATCATGGTCCCGGGATCCAGCCCAACATCAGGATCTCTGCTCTGCAGGGAGCCTGCTTCCTCCTCTCTCTCTCTCTCTTTGCCTGCCTCTCTGCCTACTTGTGATCTCTGTCTGTCAAATAAATAAATAAAATCTAAAAAAAAAAAGAAAATTAAAAAAAAGAAAAAACTCACTTTTCGGGGGGAAAAAAGAAAGAGAGAAAGAGAAAGAGAGTCACCAGTTTTCTTTACAATACTTCCTCCACATTTAGAATAAAAGTTTCACAAGAGATTAAGTCCCTAAAAAGTATGAAATTTTTGCAAAGGGCGACAAATCTCTACAGCTAAATACTTAAAATAACTTACGCTCTACATACTTTATGTTTAGTAAACATTCACCTTATTTAATATTTTATTATTACTGTTGTTAGAGTCACCAAATTGTACTATTTTGTCAGAGCTGCTTTCTCTATAAGAAAATTTTGGAGGAGCCTGGGTGGCTCAGTGGGTTAAAGCCTCTGCCTTTGGCTCATGGGATCGCCCCGCATCAGGCTCTCTGCTCAGCAGGGAGCCTGCTTCCTCCTCTTTCTTTGCCTGCCTCTCTGCCTACTTGTGATCTTTGTCTGTCAAATAAATAAATAATATCTTAAAAAAAAAAGAAAAATTTTAATGTTGCTTTTGTTTTCAGGATATTACAAAAAATACCTATATGCCTAACTACCATGAAACCAAGAAATGGCAACTGATTTCAATATCCTCAAGTCTGCATCAGTGTTTACAATGGAATTAATTATCTAAAATGACATTCTCTTTTTTTAAAATTTTTAATTATTTTTACTCACATATAATGTACTATTTGCCCTAGGGGTATTCTCTAACTTTTAATGTAACATTGTGAGAGTTGGAGACAAAATTAATTGAGTCGAAACTTTTTTTTAATAGATGAAGGGGAAAATATGAAGCCCAAAGAGATGAAGTGACTTTCCATGGTTATACATCCATATGTACAATTTATTAATTCACTCACTCAAATACTTACTGAATGCCTACTACATGTCAAGCACTATGTTAGACATTGGGTATGTAGTGATGAGTGACACAGATGCTGTCTTTAGTCAGGGCTGAGAGACATGGACTTTGTGATTTGAGATCCTAGCCCTTTCTACTAGACCCAAATAAAAGAGTTGATGATGTAAGAATTATTTTCCCCTCTGTCCAGGAACTAAGTTCCCTTTGGTCAAAATGCCTAAACAAGTACCCATATAGTTGACCTCTTGATGGCAGAGATCTCTGAGGTTTTTCCATGATGAACATCTAGAGATTCTCCCTCTGGGAGAACTAAAACCTGTGGGGCTCCAGAAGTCCCTCATATTTGCTCTGCGAGTGCCAATCTGTTGCCAAGGGAAGCCCAAAGAAGCCCAGCTAGAGAGGTGTACCTATGTGCAGGCAACACTTCTGGTCAGATTCCTCTAGTCACCTACTTTTCTGGCTACTGTGCTCAGAATCCTAGCTCTATCCTCCGTCCTTCCAGTCCCAAGTCTTCGGTATGGTCTCAGACCTTTGGATCGAAGTCCAAATGGAATTAGCCCATAATCTTGAAATCCAAAAAGGACTTTAAAACTGTATTTTTTTTTTCAAATTTCCAGTTATAAAACATGTAAGTCATGAGGATGGAATGTACAGCATAGTGACTATAGTTAATAATAGTATATGACATATTTAAAAGTAGGTAGGAGAATGGATCTTAAAAATTCTCATCACAAGAAAAAAAACTGTGACTATATGGTGACTGCTGTTATCTGGACTTACGGTGGTAATCATTTTGCACTACATAAAATATTGACTGTTTATGTGTACAACTGAAACTAACATGCTAGGACTTGAGTCAAGATGGCGGAGGAGTAGCAGACTGAGATGACATCAGGTTGCAGGAGTTCAGTTAGTTATCAAACCATTCTGAACACCTACAAATCCAACATGAGATCGAAACTAACATGCCAATTATACCTCAACAAAAAACAACCCCCCCCCCGCCAAAACTTTACCTATTTATTTCTGAAAGACGAAACAGTTTACAAAACTGATACAACATATTTTTAGACAAGTTTACTTACATATAAGAAATTTTCCTCCCTATCACTGCCTTCAGAATTGTGAAGAAAACCTAAGGAACTTTTTCCTTTATAATTGTTTTCCCAAAATCAATTTTCCTGTTTTTAAACAGCAATCTCTACTGCTGACAGATGTTTTCCAAAACAAAACATACCTGGTGTTTACTGAGGTGGACAAAATGTGAAATTCAAGGCACAGTGGTGAGGACCCAGTCATTTTCACTTTTATTACCACACCCAGCTCTTTTCAACTTACTTCATTCTTTCTGGGTCTGTGAGGAAAACTCTGAATTCCACTATACCCCAACACATAAATATGGAAACATGCTAAAAATATGCTGCAGCACCTGCCTCTTCCCCCTGCCGTGGGACCAAAGGTCCTTAAGAAGTAGATTTAAACTCTGAAATTTAACATTAAGTCCTAATCACTTTGCAAATCCCTAGTAATACAGAAATGTCTTACTATATGGAGTCGACTTTTGCAATTGCTCACTTTAAAATATTTTTCACAGTACTTTTCTAAAAGGTAAATAGGTAATCAGAAATAAATAGGTAAATTGCATACAAATTAGATGATGTGTAAGGAAATTTAAGAAATAAAGAAAATGCCCCGTCTATACTATTTCAAATAGATTCTGTGCTTTTTTGAATCCATTGTGTATTCAGTGTCCTGATTCACTATGCCAACCACCCCTCTTTTCCCCTTTCTACATTATGTCTGCCCCTAATTGTAGTCAAATACTTATATCAAACTTGAACCTATCACAAACCCCAATCTCTCACATCTTCTTATTAAAGGAAAACAGGGCATGAAAGAAATTGAGGAAGACACAAAGAAATGGAAAAATGTTCAATGCTCATGGATGTGCAGAAGAAATATTGTTAAAATGTGTGTGGAATTAGCTACCTAGAGCAATCTTCACATTCAACGTAATCCCTATCAAAATACTATCAACTTTTTTCACAGAACTGGAACAAATTATCCTAGAATTTGTATGGAACCAGAAAAGATCCCAAATTCCCAAAGGAATGTTGAAAATGAAAACCAAAGCTGGTGGCATCACAATTCCAGACTTCAAGCTCTAATACAAAGCTGTAATCATCAAGACAGTATGGCATTGGCACAAAAACAGACACACAGATCAATGGAACAGAACAGAGAACCCAGAAATGGACTCTCAACTCTATGGTCAACTAATCTTTGACAAAGCAGTAAATAATATCCAATGGAAAAAAAAGTCTCTTCAACAAATGCTGTCAGGAAAATTGGACAACCACATGCAGAAGAATGAAACTGGGCCATTTCCTTACATAAAAATAGACTATAAAAATAAAAATAGATTAAAAAAAAAACCCATCAAAATCCTTGAGAAGAACACAGGCAGCAACCTCTTTGACCTCAGCTGCAGCAACTTCTTGCTAGACACATCTCCAAAGGCAAGGGAAACAAAGGCAAAAATGAACTTTTGGGTCTTCATCAAGATCAAAAGCTTTTGCACAGCAAAGTTAATAGTCAACAAAACCAACAGACAACCAACAGAATGGAAGAAGATATTTGCAAACGACATATCAGATAAAGGGCTAGTATCCAAAATCTATAAAGAACTTATCAAACCCAACACCCAAAGAAAACCCAATCAAGAAATGGGCAGAAGACATGAACAGACATCTCTGCAAAGAAGACATCCAAATGGCCAAAAGACACATGAAAAAGTGCTCAACATCACTTGGCATCAGGGAAATACAAATCAAAACCACAATGAGATACCACCTAACACTGGTCAGAATGGCTAAAATTAACAAGTCAGGAAATAACAGATGTTGGCAAGGATGCAGAGAGAAGGGAACCCTCCTACACTGTTGGGAACACAAGCTAATGCAGCCATTCTAGAAAACCATATGGAGGTTCCTCAAAAAGTTGAAAATAGAGCTGAAAATTACCCTATGACCCAGCAATTACACTACTGGTTATTTACCCCAAAGATACAAATGTAGTGATCCAAAGGGTACCTGCAAACCAATATTTACAGCAGCAATGTCCACAATAGCCCAAATATGGAAAGAGCCCAGATGTCCACCAACAGATGAATGGATAAAAAGATGTCGTGTATGTGTGTGCACGTGTGTGTGTATACACACACACGCACACACATGCATGGACACACACACTGGAACATTACAGCCATCAAAAAAAAAAAAAAAAAAAACCTTTCCATTTGCAACTACATGGATGGAGCTAGAGTTCCTCATGCTAAGTGAAATAAGTCAATCAGAGAAAAACAATTATCACAGGACCTTGCTGATATGCAGAATTTAAGAAACAAGGCAGAGGATCATAGGGGAAGAGAGGAAAAAAATGAAACAAGATGAAACCAGAGAGGGAGACAAACCGTAAGAGACTCTTAAATCTTAGGAAACAAACTGAGGGTTGCTGGAGGGGAGGTGGGGGTGAGGATGGAGTGCTGGGTGATGGACACTGGGGAGGGTATGTGTTGTGGTGAGTGCTATGAGTTGTATAAGACTGATTAATGATAGACCTGTACCCCTGAAACAAATAATGCATTACATATTTATAATAATTTAAAAAAAAGAAAAAAGGGCAAAATCTCAGATATTTGTGAAATAAATATTTAAGATTTCTATTTTTTGCATCTCTTGAATTCACTTTCCCTTTTTATTTACAATAACCTCCTTTCTAACTGTCCTCTTACCCACACACAGAACTGGATCCTGTTTACATAATGAAACCAACCCCTTGCCATCGCTAACAGTCCAGAAAAATGCAAATCTGTCAAGGGAAGGCTTGAGATCCCTCCCTGAAAGTGAAGAAATAGGGTGGTTTTTTTTTTTTAAGATTTTATTTATTTATTTGACAGAGATCACAAGTAGGCAGAGAGGCAGGCAGAGAGTGAGGAAGGGAAGCAGGCTCCCCGCTGAGCAGAGAGCCTGATGAGCTCAATCCCAGGCCCCTGAGATCATGACCCCAGCCAAAGGCAGAGGCTTAACCCACTGAGCCACCCAGGTGCCCCAGAAATGGGATTTTAAAGTGACTATGTCCACAAAGGTGAACATTTAACATGTTTAATCTTTCAAAGGACTGAGAAGATAAGTGAATCTTCAGAGAAAACAAAGGATAAAGTACGACTTACTAAGAAAAAAGTACAGATGTGAACCAGGGAAGAGTGAATGACATCTTCTCCACTTTCCAGTTTTCTATTTTAGCTTGTCTTTTTTTTTTTTTAATTTTTTTAAAAAGATTTTTATTTATTATTTGTCAGAGAGAGAGAGAGAGAGCACGAGAGAGCGAGCACAGGCAGACAAAGTGGCAGGCAGAGGCAGAGGGAGAAGCAGGCTCCCTGTCGAGCAAGGAGCCCGACACGGGACCCCGATCCCCGGATGCTGGGATCATGACCTGAGCCGAAGGCACCTGCTTAGCCAACTGAGCCACCCAGGCGTCCCTATTTTAGCTCGTCTTAAGACCTTGATGAATCCCTGCCTTTGGGTTCTAAGATTATTCTCTCAGTAATTTTAAAATGCATTTCCAAATGTATGTTCAAACCAGTCAAAAAGGTTTCTGCTACTTGCATCCTAAGAATTTCAACTAATACTTCTCCCACACTGTACCTAGAAAATCAGGAAGATATTTTGTAAATACTGTGCTTTCTTAATGTCTACAGCATTGCTCAGTTCAACAGCTCACTGATCACTGAAAGCTGTGTTTTTAGATTTAATCTTTACTTTTCCTTGTTCTGTTTAGTAGATGAAATACTGTAATAATAAACATTTATCTGGTGCATCACCTGCTCTAAGTGCTTTAAGGAATGAAATCTGCAAATGTTCTATAAATCACACAAGACACAAGGTATTTAGAGAGTGAAAAATAGACTAAACTGATAAATGTTTTCAAAAAGTTGCAAACAGGAGTGCCTACACACTTTGAAGATTAAAATGTGGCCCAGAATTTGCTCAATTTTTTAAGAAGCTGCAAGAGCAGCACCAAAAAGGTATCAGCTTGTCAGATTAAGGAATAGTAATTATACGAAATCAAGTGATTTCCCTTTTAGCAACCTCAAATCTTGAAACATTACAATGGCCACCGCAGTGAAAACACATACAGGAAATATGCCTAAAGGAGCTTCTAAGATTCCTGGCTTCTTTACTAAATGTATTCCAAAGATGTAACAAACCTAAAATTTTATTAGTAATCTGTTTTTATTCTCTCCATTCTTCTGTCTTATTCTGGAGGTCACTATCTTCTAATTCTGTATCTCTGACATAACATTTCAGGAATTCTTTTGCTAAAGACTATTCCACCAAGAATTTATGAATTGCTTAGCTCCTTCCTGGGGAAGGAATTTTATCTGTTTACTCTGGAAAACACTTATTAACAGATTTATAAGGTATGCAGTCACTCAATAAAGATGACTTGATTAAAGCATTCAATAAATGGTGACAACCACATTTTGTAGAATTCTTCGTTTCATCTTAAAATGCTCCATATAGGGCGTCTGGGTGGCTCAGTGGGTTAAGCCTCTGCCTTCAGCTCAGGTCATGATCTCAGGGTCCTGGGATCGAGTCCCGCATCAGGCTCTCTGCTTGGCAGGGAGCCTGCTTCCTCCTCTCTCTCTCTGCCTGCCTCTCTGCCTACTTGTGATCTCACTCTGTCAAATAAATAAATAAAATCTTAAAAAAAAAAATTCTCCATATATGATGCCAAGCTTTTATTCTTTTCAATATACATTTTTTAATTGAAGGTATGATTCACATGCCACAGAACTCACCCTCAGTGTATTTCTATAAGTTGTTAAAGAGTCTGATAAAAAAAAAAAAAATATTGTGTTCTATGTTGAGTCAATGGCCAAACCGAAGAAATCTCTGGGCTGCTTTATACTGCTTTCCTATTTGACCTGTATATTTATTAACCAGTTGGTTGTAGACTGATTTCACATGACATTAGAATAAACTCAGTAAAAAAAGCCAAGAATCTTAGAAAGAAAGCCACCAACAGGATAATGCAGTTATACTAATAAGTAAGGGTGTGTCAGGTATCAGAGCAGCAGAAAGATGACTGGCAGTAGCACAATGAATTCTGGAAGCTTAGCCCCACCAGTAGAGGCATGCAGACCAAGCCAAGAGTGTTACTGATAAGAGTTATGCTCAAAACTGAAGTTTTGGGGCGCCGGGGTGGCTCAGTGGGTTAATGCCTCTGCTTTCGGCTCAGGTCATGATCTCAGGGTCCTGAGATGGAGCCCCACGTAGGGGGTCTCTGCTCAGCAGGGAGCCTGCTTCCTCCTCTCTCTCTGCCTGCCTCTCTGCCTACTTGTAATCTCTGTCAAATAAATACATAAAATCTTAAAAAAAAAAAAAAAAACTGTGAAGTTTTACATGTATTACATTCTATGCCTAACAGTTTCCAAACTGGAACAGAAGCCAACCAGATAAAAACCTACCAGAAATGAACAGTATTAAGTGATAGCTATTGCCAGTCCAGTTAGGAATATGGGGCGGGGGGGCGGGAGGGGACAGAGAGGACGGTTAGGCTATTTCAGGGCAAGCCACAGCGGACCACAACAGGCTGTACTCACTTTTTCAATAAATACTGACTGAAGATAGTCAAAAGAGAAAGAACCTAGAACAAGAGAAAGCAAAAAAAAAAAAAAAAAGTCCATGCCTTTTTAGTGCTGGCAAAATTCTAATGAAGAAGACAGTAAACTGGTAATAGTCTCCTGAAGAGGATACAGTTTATCAATACAATATTGATAATATCTGAAGCTGTTTATCTGAATATCTGATAATATCTGAAGCTGCCACTTGTGTGGCAGGACAAACATCTATTTAATCAAACATCTGCTCTTCTGGGGCGCCTGCGTGGCTAAGTGGGTTAAACCGTATTGATAATACTGATAATATCTGAAGGTGTTTCTCTTGTTTTGAGAAACAGGAAGGAGAAACAGAAAAAAGAAAACAAAACCTGAGGGACTATGGAAACTACGTCACAAAACAAAAATGGAGAAACAGCAAACAGAAGTCAAAATAAGAGCCTATATTCAAAAATATTCTACAAGAAGCTGTAGTAAGAGGTAAGGAAACACTACCAGAAATTTCAAAACCAAAAAGCAGAATCAAAAAATATTTTGAGGCAATGAATCATATATATATATTTATTATTTATTTATATGTTTATATTTTGAGGCCCTAAAAAAATTGATGGGTTAGAAAACTGATAGAAGATGAATAATAAAATTGCAGAAGATCTGAATACTATCATTAGCAGATTTCATGCATCCAACAGGCTTTATTATCAATAAGAAAAACCCCTGATAGCCCAAAGAGCATTTGCAACAACTGACCATGTTATATCACAAAGAAAGCCCAGTAAGTAAAAATAGCCAACGTTGTATTCTCATTACGTATTCAATGCCGTATTCTTACTATAGTGCGATAAACTAGAAATTTTAAAAACCCAACCTACTTCTCTAAGATCTTCCAGTAGTTTAACTAATATAACAATATCAAAATTTTAAATGTAATACCTTTTGACCTAATCATAATACTGTACTTCTGTGGATTTAGTTTACAGAAATTATTGGACAAGTATACAACATATCTGAGGATATTCACTAAGTAATTCTGTAAAAAATCAGGATCAATCTAAGAGTTAACCAAAAAGGCACTAGTTAGATAAATTAAGGAACACTCATGTAATACTATGCCTGCTGATGCATATCTGTAATTACTGAACAATAAGTGATGGAAGGGAAGGAAATTAAAAAAAAAAAAAGCATACAACTATGAACACGATCACTTCTGTAAAATTACATAATACAGTATGTTGTAGAGTTGTCCTGAAGGCTGTTCTTCTAAATGTTAATAGAGGGCTACAAGGATTTTTCACTTTCTTGTGTATACTAAGGGGAGAGCAAACTAGCGACCCAAAATATGCCACCTTGGCATGTGGCTTATTTTGAGCTGAAGGCAATTTAGACCAAACAGACTCCAAACAAAAAAACTCACTGCTCCCTTAAACTACGTAAAAGAATCTGGATAGGCCCAAACAGAAAGCTATTAACAGGGGTAACTTTTTATCTGAAAGACTTGTGTGGCAGGACAAACATCTATTTAATCAAACATCTGCTCTTCTGGGGCGCCTGGGTGGCTAAGTGGGTTAAGCCTCTGCCTTCAGGTCCGGTCATGAACCCAGGGTCCTGGGATGGGTTCTCTGCTCAGCAGGGAGCCTGCTTCCCCCCTTCTCTCTGCCTGCCTCTCTGCCTACTTGTGATCTCTGTCAAATAAATACATAAATACATAAATACATAAATAAATAAATAAATAAATAAAATCTTTTATTAAAAAAAAAAAATCTGCTCTTCTTATTGTCCTGTGAATTACCCTCCTCCCCTTTGGAGCCCCAGGCCCCCATCCTATTCCTTCACTCAGGATACTATATAAACCAATTCAATTGCTCAACTTGTTCTTGCCTCTCATGTTTTTTGTAGGGCTTTCCTAAGTATGTAATTAAATGTTTTCCTGCTATTCATCTGTCTTACTGCATTTTAATAGACCAGTCATAAGAACCTAGAAGGGTAAAATAAAAATGTCCCCTACACTTTTTTATTATTTTTACAAGAAACCTGTATTATTTTTTTAGCCAGAAAACTAATTTCATTTTTTTAAAAGATGGAAGTCTCAGAGTAAAGTTTATTTACCGAAGTTCTCATCACAACGTTAAAGACAATAAAAATAACACATTATAACAAAACTTGATAAATGACTGCATTTATGCTGCGGTAGTTTTTAATAGATTATCTGCCTCCAGCTTTATTTCCTGTCCCCCCTTCCCCTTCTCTGTGCTGAGTCAGGCTTCATTTACATATGATCTTCCCTTACTTTTATAAAGCTTTTTCTCTACATCTCCTGGTGCTTTCCCCATACCCTTCAAGATTTTATTTCCTCCTGTCAAAGCCCTTCAACTCTCCCTGAATAACCTTTCTTTCCCCTAGGGTTTTAAAGCCCTCCATTATGACCTCTTTTAGAACACTCTGAACAGGATACTTTACTGTAATATTGTTTAACATGTCTCTGTTTCTCCCATCAGACAATGGGCTTTCAAACAATTAATAAAGAACTAATATTTATCTTCCTAAATAGTAAAAAATAAATATTTATCTTCCCTGGACAAAAAGGGGAAAACAAGTAGCATGTAAAAAAGGGCATAAAAAAACAAGGATCTGATTTCATCAGCAGTTCTTGATAAAACCCACATGGCAAGATTTCTTCCTCACCAATCTTAGGCTGCACCGCTATCAAGGTAAGATATGTGAAAACATGACTTGATTTCCCTTTTTGGAAAGCAGAAAAGGTGACAGAAATGAAACACATATGCATGCTTTCATTTTTGCCTTGAAGTTTCCTAACAGTATAAAACAGTAACAGAATATTAGTAATTGGAATGCAACAAACACTCTCATGTTACAGACGAACAAGTTGAGAGCTACTAAAGAGATTCAATATTTTCCGGGAAGTCATTCAGAAGGTAAGAGTCAGATCAAGTAAGAACCTGGACCTCCGAACTGTTAGAGCAGTAAATACAGTTTTCCAGTAACTACACTATTCAAAATTTATGAGGTTATCTTGGTATTTCCAAATGATACATTCAATTTGATTTCCACCACTTACCTTAATGGCAAATGGTAAGGAAAGAATGTTTCAATTTTTCTGTAAAAGGAGATAAAACCTTTAAAACCATTCATACTTTACCTACCTCTAAAAGCTTTGGACTAAAGTACTTTGTACATTATTAAGTACAAACCACTAATATGTGTACCTTATTCAGTTAGATACTGCAGTTTTTTGTTTAAATAGTAAAAAACAAAACAAAATGGTGACTAAGTTCTACGTAATTACAGAAAATTAAAAAATCTAACATAGTGGTAGGTATAGCAGCCAGCATTTTATTTGTTCTCCAGTAACACTCCATTAGTACTCTTCTATCTGAATCAACTTACTACTCCTTTATTTCAATGATTCTAAGAAGTACATTTCTCCTATTTAGCATCATTGTGAAAAATCAGTATTTATCTTATAATCATCTGTGTCACAATTTAAACGGCAGTATTTTTCTCCCTCTGAGGGACATATAAAATAATGGTGTACCTTAAAATCCATCATATTTTATGTCTGGTGAAATGCAGTAACTGGTATTTAAGTTTTTAGTTTTAGGGACCCCTGGGTGGCTTAGCGGGTTAAATGTTTGCCTTTGGCTCAGGTCATGATCCCAGGGTCCTGGGATAGAGTCCTTATCCAGAGCCTGCTTCTCCCTCTGCCTATCATTCCCCCTGCCTGTACCCCTCTCTCTTTCTTTCCCTGACAAATAAATACACGAAATCTTTAAAATAAATAAATACATACAAATTTAAAAATAAGTTTTTAGTTTTAGTTACTATGGCTATTTTGGGGAAACAAAAATTTCTTTGTAGGATATTCCCCTGTTATCGTTTTAAAAACTCAGGATTCCTCCCATTCCTTCCCACCAAAAAGAAAAAAAAAAGTCATAAAATTTGTCTCCTTTGTTTATCATTCTAGTGAATGGCACAGCACAACTCAGAATTCAGGAGCCATCTCTGACACCTCTCACTCCATACCTCCTCTCCCTTCCCCCAGATATGTAACCCATCACCAAAATCCCCAAAATTTTTCTCCTAAAGATCTGTTAAACCTGTCCCTTTACATTCTAGTTCTACCACCACCACTGTATTCCAAGTTCCATCGTCTCTCACCTGGGCAGCTCCCAATGGTCCCCCTAAATGGTTTCCCCATTATCTATATTCTTTCCCCTCTAATGTCTTTTCCACAGTGAGGCTAACTGATCTTTCCTTATGGTCTACCAGACCTTCCAGGATCTGTGCCACCTTCTCTTTGGACTTTGAGGTCAGTAGCCTTGGCCTCCTAAGCTACGTTCTCTTTACTACAAGGCCATTGACCATGTTATTCCTACAGCTTGAAAGCTCTCTAGCAATAAATTTTATCCTTTAAATCTCAGTTCAAAGTTGATTTCCTCATGGAAACTCTCCCTAATCCCCTGACTAGGCCTGTCTCATATAATATATAGCCTTTCCTTTACAGCACTGAACACAACTCTAATTTTATATGTTGTCCATGGATTAATGACTGCTTTCTACTCTTGCTTATGATGTCTATGAGAAAACTGAATTCCAAGAACCAAAGTACCTCACGGAGTAGGTGCTCAAATATTTGAATATGCAAATGTAAGTCTATGGTAACTTACATGATCTTTAGGGCTCCAATTTCTCAGATTTCTTCAACTCATCCTTTACTAATCTCAGCAATTATCAACATCCAAATCAGCCTTAGGTCTTTATTTTCTTGCCTCCACATCATAAAAGCAAAGTGTGAATGTGTATAATTTAAATAAAACTGTTCTTGGAATAGTTGTTTCATTTACCTCTTAAAAATACTTGTAGAAGGGACGCCTGGGTGGCTCAGTTGGTTAAGCAGCTGCCTTCGGCTCAGGTCATGATCCCAGCGTCCTGGGATCGAGTCCCACATTGGGCTCCTTGCTCGGCGGGGAGCCTGCTTCTCCCTCTGCCTCTGCCTGCCACTCTGTCTGCCTGTGCTCGCTCTCTCTCTCCCTCTCTCTCTGACAAATAAATAAATTAAAAAAAAAAAAAATACTTGTAGAAGTTGGTTGCCCTAAAATTACAGCAGTGGATTCTTAAATTAACAAAAATTGGAAAATTCTGTATTCACTTGTTTTGCAATCTTTAATTTATTATTCTTAGTGAATAAATCATTAAATATCCAAATAAGGATTAACTGCAAAGAGCTGTACCCAGTAAGCTCTTTTTTTTTTTAAAGATTTATTTATTTATTTGACAGAGAGAGAGAGATCACGAGTAGGCAGAGAGGCAGGCAAAGAGAAAGCGAGAGAGAGAGGAGGAAGCTGGCTCCCTAGCGAGCAGAGAGCCAGATGTGGGACTTGATCCCTGGATCCTGGGATCATGACCTGAGTTTAAGGCAGAGGCTTTAACCCACGGAGCCACCCAGGCACCCCTATTTTTATTTTTTATTTATTTTTAGGTTTGCTTTTTTTTTGCCATGATCTCAGGGTCCTGGGGTGGAGCCTCACATCAGGCTCTCTGCTCAGCAGGGAGCCTGCTTCCCCTTCTCTCCCTGCCTGCTGCCTACTTGTGATCTCTCTCTGTCAAATAAATTAAATCTTTAAAAAATAAATAAAATAAATAAATAAACTACAACTGATTGAATGCTGTAGGTATGACTACATGTTAAATCTAATATATGTGAAAAATAAAACATGCATACAAACATCAACCAATATCTGTCAGTATACATTTACACATAAAATGCATTTATACATAAAAATCACAAGAAAGGAAAATGTTAAGGGGACCTTTATTTTAAGCTCTGATTAGAGAACTTCCTTTTTTTTTTTTTTTAAATCTTTTTTTTTTTTTAATTTATTTATTTGTCAGAGAGAGAGCGAGCACAGGCAGAGGCAGAGGGAGAAGCAGGCTCCCTGCTGAGCAAGGAGCCCGATGTGGGACTCGATCCCAGGATTCTGGGATCATGACCTGAGCCGAAGGCAGCTGCTTAACCAACTGAGCCACCCAGGCGTCCCATGGAACTTCCTTTTTTTTAATGTTCAATGTTTAAACATCCAAGTAAGCAGGATAAGCTTTCTCCCAAATATGAAATCAATGTTATCAAACTCATCTAATTCTATTGCTCCATCAATTTTTTTTTAAAGGTTTATGGCAGGAGACCAGCTGATGTGTTCTATTTTTTTTTTGTAAAGATTTTATTTATTTATTTGACAGACAGAGATCACAAGTAGGCGGAGAGGCAGGCAGAGAGAGAGAGAGGAGGAAGCAGGCTCCCCGCCAAGCAGAGAGCCCGATGTGGGGCTGGATCCCAGGACCCTGAGATCATGACCTGAGCCAAAGGCAGAGGCTTAACCCACTGACATAAACCAAAGACTTAGATGTGTAATGCAATACTGTGCACTTCTGGAAGCTTCATAGAGGACCATATCTATATTATTCACTTTAATCCCTGGCACAAGCAGGTACTGAATGAATATTTATTGAAAAAAATATATGAATATAGAATAGGAACGTTTGTTGTAAGCTGTTTTGCACACTCTCTCCCTTTAATTCCATCTGTGTGTTGTGCCGCTGTCTTATTCTATTAGCAATTATAAAAGTGACACAATTAATAGATGATATACTGAGCTACAGTTAAAGAAAGAGCACTCATAAAATAAAGGACAAAAGTGATTGAAAAGAAGGTAAAAATAGCTCTCTCCTTTGTTCACAGTGGTAATTAATGAAAAACTGCATTTTATAGCACTCAGATTTCAAAGAGGATTAAAAGAATTTTCACATATTTATCCTCAATTGTTTTAGCTTCCCCTTCTTTCTCAAACTCGCAAATGAACGTCCAAGAGAGTCAACCAAAACCAGAAACACAATATTCAATTTACTATATACAGATTAATCTCTGGGGAGAAAAGTACCAAAAACAAGCTGAGTTTACCTGTATATGGAGAGCATACTAATAAAATTCTTTCTCATCTACGATTAAAAAACAAAACAGAACAAAACTGAAGAACTTTTGTATGTAATATGCTCCAGGTTACTGCATAAGAAAACTTTCATAAGACTTTTGGGACAAGTTTGTACTTAAAGGAAAAAAAAAATGAAGGAAAGAAAAAATGACAGAGAAGCTATGTATCAGAAACTCAACTGAAGTACTTAAGACTTTTTAAAAAGTTTAACTGAAGAACTAAATGCCCTTCCCTATAGTTGTTATGAACATCCTCAGTGGAAGGTACACTTGTTAAATTATTCTGAGGAGTATTCCAATAGAAGCAATTGTAAAGTACTTGAATTGGAAGAGTACTTTGGAAAAGCACTAAACAGGAGATGCAAAAGTAGGAAATAGAAAAATTACATACCTTGGAAATGCAGTCTTTTTAAACTACTTAATCCAAAATATCACAATCCTTAACAGTAATTATAGGTTGAAAAATTTCTAATTAAAAAAAAATTATGGTAAAAGTTGCAATGGTCAAGTCATAACTCCCATTTACAGTGTTATATGAAAATGATATATGCTGGCCACACAGTAAACAGTACAGGGAGTTGTTCTGTTTTTTTGTTTGTTTGTTTTAAATCAGGAGGAAAGTGCAAAGTTTTTATAGTTTTCACTCCAAAAATAAAGTCTCATCTCACCATCTCACTTTCTGACTCTAAAGGTAACTTAAATTGATTTTTTAATTTTAAATATTTGCTTACTCTTTAAAGGATAAGCAAAGGGGCACCTGGGTGGCTCAGTGGGTTAAAGCCTCTGCCTTCAGCTCGGGTCATGATCCCAGGGTCCTGGGATCGAGCCCCACATCGGGCTCTCTGCTCGGCAGGGAGCCTGCTTCCTCCTCTCTCTCTGCCTGCCTCTCTGCCTACTTGTGATCTCTGTCTGTCAAATAAATAAATAAAATCTTTAAAAAAATAAAAATAAAAAATAAAGGATAAGCAAAAAATAGTTGGTTACACAGGCAATCTAACCTTTAGTACACTTAAATTAATAAAAGTTTTAAAAAGCCTATGATCTGAAAACAACGTCATCTTTTGCGATACAGGATTCTAATTTCTACAATTTTACAATTTTAGTTTGCCTTTCAAATCTTCCCCCAACCCCACCTACCGTATTACATGCATTACTGCTCGGGTTCTAACACTTAACCAGGTAACGACAAAATCACTTACAGTACAAAGTCGAAAACTGCTAGGATTTTTTTTTTCTGGTTTAGATGTTTTGTTTTTTTTTTCTTTTTTTTTTTCTGTTTCTCTGAATGCACGAGAGATTTGAAAGGTATAAAGACATGCGGGTACCGGCAACTCCTGGGAGGCGAGTGTCAGGGGAGTTGGGGAACAGGTAAGAGTTGTCTGGGAGTGAACCACACTGTCGGAAGAGCAACGTGCTCCTTTTTAAAGACATTCTGGAAACTGCAAAGTGAGAATCAGTCTCCCAGGACCTCTCGGCGCCCCCCAGCTGTCAGAATCCCCACTCCCTCACTCAACAGTCACCCCGGGAGGTCCTGGGGAACAGGCGTCTGTCACTCGCGGGTCTCCTCCAACGACCCGAATTAACCTTCGCCCAGAGGGCCAGCGAGGGCGCCTGGCATAACCCTGGGAAAGGGGAGAGCAAAGGGGCCCTGGGCGGCAAACGCACGCGCTCGTCCGCCGACACTGCGCCAACTCATGCCCACCTCCGCAGGCAGCCGGGTGGCCATGGCGTGACGCCGCCGACCGGCCCTCCGTACTGACGAGGGGCCCCAATCTTCGCCTTTCGGTACTTAACCTTCCCGTGCCCTCCTTCCCCACTCCCACCATTCTAGGAGGCAAAAAAGAACTGAGCCAAGAGAACGGTTATGCCTGGAGGACAGAAGAGCGGCCGGGCAGTCCCGGGAAGGCCCCCGGGGGAGGCAAGCTTCGAAAGGCTCCCGGTGCCGTTCTTCCGGGCCGGGGGAGGTTCAGCCCGCTAGGCCGCGAAGCCGGGGCCTCGCGTAGCGACAGGGGCCTCGCAGAGGAGCGACGGCGCTGCCGGGGCCCGGCACACATACTCACCAAATCTGGAACTTCAGCAGCGGCCCCGTGGCGTACTGCATCTTTAATCTTTTGCTAGGCACGCCGCCCAGGTTGGCCGAGGCATCGCTCCGGATCACCGCCGACGCCGCCACCAGCAGAACTAGCAGAAACCTCATCTTAAGCGAGCCAGCCACTTCGGCCGCGCTCAAACCGAGACTGCAGCCAGCCAGCCCAAGGCCGAGCGGGAGCGGCGAGCAGCTCCCCACCGCGCAGGCGCAATCCGGCAAGGTCGGGAGGGAAGCGGAAATGCGCCTGCGCAGGCCGGCGCCAACGCACGCTCTGGGAGGCAGAGCTGACCTGTTTCGCTGTCCTGACCCACCATCTTGGATATGTGCGGAGACTGGGATGGAGTGAGTTGAGTGGGGAGGGAATGAAGGAGCTGGTGGGGTGTCAGAGAAGCCTTAGTCATTGCACATGCGGGTTCTGAATACAGTGTCACTTAATTCAGACATTGACCTGCCTGAAACACTTAGGAGAGCCCATTTAGCAGCCTTGATGCAGGTGTGGGGATAAAAAGAAAAAGCCCAAGCCTTCCCAACGGTTAAAGCGTCGCTCTTTGAGTGCCGTACTGTGGCTTTTTCTTTGATCTTACAATATTGCTCTCTCTTAAAAGAGTGAATTATTTTAAAGAGACGTTTGGAAAAATTTGATCATGTAGAGGAGTAGGATAGTTACTCATTAACAACCTTTAACTGCATTTTGACAGTCTTCATTGTCTATGCATAACTCTAACCCGTTCTTCCTCCAAGGATGCAAGTATCAGACATCCCTATTATTTCACTTGTAGGTATTTAAATATGTATCTCCAGAAAATAACTAGTCTTTGGGGAAGAAAAGAAAAATCTGACGAGACCATTATCCCACCTTAAAAAAAAAAACCCACAGTCATTCTCTGATACCACATATCCAGTTTGAAATGTTTTCTGTCTTGATAAATATTTTTCTAAAATCAGGACCAAAATAAAATCCATTGCCATTGGTTGATAGGTATTTTAATTTATGTTAGAGCAATTAAAACGAAGAATATACTAGGAATTGGGAAGTTTTATCATTTATTGCAGTAAAGGGAACCCACATCTTTGGGAACCAAGGGGAGTCTCAGAAAGATGGTATTAGAAAGTCCCTTACAGTATATGGGCTTCAGTTTGATGATCTGGGGAAGAGTCTTGGGGGTAGCAATGGAAAATTTGATCATAATTTTTAAAGTATCAGTATTAATAAATATAGGTCATTCTGGATCATTTATGCCATATATTTCAATTATGAAATACATCAGGTAGGAGTTTGAGAAACAGTGGAATAGGAAAGTCTCAGTAAGTGTGTGCCCAAAGTTGCTTATATCTAATAGCGCAATAGTAACACGTGATCAAAATTTTTTTCTTATTTAAGGATGCAGTGAAAGTCTGAAAACATTCCACAGCTGTTAATTTCAGTTCACTTAGACTTTAAGTGACTAATATAGACTTTATATATATCTTAGGACAAAAGGAATTGCAAAACCAAAATCGAAATTTTTTCAGTAATCACACTGATGGTGATACTATTTTGTTTGTATTATTCTAAGACTGCTGCACGTAATGTGGGATAAAGCAAGTGAGTGGTTATATTGGTGTCAGTGGCAATGGGACCTTGCAGTAGGAGAAAGGATATAGATTTAAATTAATGTGTTAAGAAATACATCACAAGGGGTACCTGGGTGGCTCAGTGGGTTAAAGCCTCTGCCTTCAGCTCAGGTCATGATCCCAGAGTCCTGGGATCGAGCCCCGCATTGGGCTCTCTGCTCGGCAGCAAGCCTGCTTCCCTTCCTCTCTCTCTGCCTACCTCTCTGCCTACTTGTGATCTCTGTCAGATAAATAATAAATAAAATTTAAAAAAATACATCATGATAAAATGGATAAGAGTACAAGAATTTTTTTAAATTAAGTCCATTGGAATCCTTTGCAATAATGGATTAGAGAAGATACATCATATGATCATTTCCATAGAATTTTATAAACTCATTTATTATAAAATTCTCAGTGACTTAGAAGGAAATTTTCTTAACCTGATAAAAGTTGTCTAACAAAAAATGCAGATACCATACTTAACTTGAAACATTAGAATCCCAAGAAATTCCCAGTTCAGTCAGAAACAGGTTAAATATTCCCACATTCACAGCTCCTGTTCAGCATTGTGCTAAATTGTACAACTGTGCACTGAACCTTGAAAATTTAATAATAAGAAAAAGTAGAACATGTAAGGACTGCAAAGAAACAAAATTTCCACTATTTATAAACAATATAATTATATACATAGAAAACCAAAAAGAACCTACAAACTTGGTGTCCAGAAAGTTTGCTAGATAAAAGTTCAATTTACAAATACCAGTAGTTAGAAAATGCAGTTTTTTTTTTAAAAAGGGTATCTCAACAATATTTTCTAGAATAAATCTACATGAAATGTGTAAACCTCTCCAAAAAAAAATTCTAAACTTTTCTACTAACGCTTCAAGGCAAATTCACTGAGCCTTCCCTGCACTGTGGCCCTTAAACACTGAGAACTGGCCTCCCTACTTAGTCATCATATTTCATTGTAATCAGTTATTGCTATATTAGTCTCTTCTGCTCTTAGCTGAGTTTGGTAAGGGCAGGAAATGTCATTTATCCTTGTAGCCCAGGTGACCATGGAATTTTTGTAACAGTAACAATGAAGATAAAATGAAAACAAACACTCTCAAGATACTGTTTATCAAGTGTCTACCATATACAAGGTGCTGTTAAGGGCTTTACCTATATTATTTTTATTTATATCCTGTAAGAAATTAATGGGAAGCCGAATGTAGGTAAGGTAGATGGTGGAAAGTCTTAAATGCCAGGCTAAGCAGTTTGAATTTTTTTCCTGTAAAAAATGGGAGCCATTAGAGATTGGTGGCATTATCAAAGCACTGTCTTTGGAAGACAGATGTGGTAACAGTATGGGTAAAGATTGAAGTATCAGATATCTAAAGGAAAGGAGTCATATACAACATGGAGAAAGTTAACACAGAACATTTATTGTAAACCACCAGGCATAGTGCAAAACTAGGGCACAAAACTAGTCTAATAATAAGACTTGGTGGGTTCTTGGTCTTAAAGAAGGTCATGATTGGGTAAGAAAATATTTCAAGTGGGACCAATAAAATGTGAAAAAGTTTGGACACCTGGCTGGCTCAGTGAGTAGAACATGTGACTCTTGATCTTGGGGTTGTAAGTTTGAGGCCTACATTGGGGTTGTAAGTTTGAGGCCTACCCAATGTAGGCCTCAATCTTAGGGCACCTAAAATTTTAGGGCACCTAAAATCTTAGGGTAGTGCAGTTAATTGAGTGTCCAACTCTTGGTTTCCACTCAGGTCGTGCTCTCAGGGTCGTGAGATTGAGCTCCACACTGGGCTCTGTGTTGAGTGTGGATCTGCTTGAGACTCTCTCTCCCTCTCTCTTTGCCCCTCCCCCTATGCTCACTAGCTCGCGCTCTCTCTCTCACTCTAAATAAATAAATAAATAAATCTTTTAAAAAATGTATAAAAGTTGGTAAGTGGAGAATCTTATTAAGCCTAGATTTCCACAGCTGGTGCTCAGATTGTGTGGGAGTGTGACTGGCAAACAGACAGATGTATATTTAGGTGGGGTTTGGGGGAACATGGAATTAATGCTCCTGGGAAATAATGCATTTTAAGAGAAGAGGCCAAAGATCAAGAGCCCAGTCAGCAACAGAGCACTGGTCTCTGGAGAAAAGATGATTACAACCCCAGCACAGTGACTTGTACTCAAATTCCTCCTCATCCCAACTAAATTCCAAAAATTGACAGATCTAAAAGTCTAAAAATGAGGCACAACATTGGAACCCCAGAAGTGCAGCTTTCAACAACGGTTCTCCAAGAAAAGAATATAATGCAAAGAGAAGAGAGACGTTCTCCATCCTATCCAGAGACACAAACTATGGCACCTTAAGGGATCTAGCATATTAGGGTTGTGATGGTCTGAATGTGCCCAGATATTGACAGATCCCAGTGTTCAGTGAAGTCACTGAAGTGTGCCAGCAGAGGGCGTAGTGTCTGGCAGAGCAAAGTTAGCATTCTTCAGAAGACCTGTGGTGTGAGCAGGGTAATTGTGACACCTGATAAGAGTGAATTCATTTACCAAACGTGAGTCAGACATCATTTGGAGTCTCCCAGGCCATACCTGAAAAGGGAGGCAGGCGTTAAATGGATCTGCATGTAGAACCAACGAGTCAGTAACATATAAGTTGGTATTAATAATATACTCCAAAAATATTAACAATAATAATGTACTCCATTTATTCTCAGAGGCTGGTAGTTTGATCCAAAATTCAAGTTATGAATTTTCTTAATCTTCTAATTCAAAGAAATAGTCGACATCCATAATAAGGTCAGCAGAGCTGGCCTGAGGGAGTTTCTTTGACAAATACAATTAATACAATTAGCAGTATGAGGAAGGGTCTGAAGATTGATGGCTTTGAAAGCCGCACTGAAAAAAACAACACATTCAGCAGATGGTCACAGGTACTACAGATTCTTGAACAGAGAAGAAAAGTGCTACAGTTTTCTCAGGAAGGTCATTTGGGGGCTTTAGTGCAAGATGGACTAGAAAAAAGAATGGAGAAAGAAGAGAAGTGGGGTAATGGTCACTGGTTTTGAAGTGTGATCTTCCTCTTTCTTGCTAGCTGTGTGGCCGTGAGTTTCCCTACAGTTTTAATAAGGATCAGAGCAAATAAAACAATATATGTAAAACTTGTAGCCTGGTTCTGCAGGTAGTGATAGTTATTATTGTTTGATTAAAGTAGTAAGAGTTTGACTAGGAGATGCTAAATGTAAAGAAAAAGGAAGAGATTTTTTTCAGAGGAGATACTGGCTAATTTGGTGATTGCCAGTGGGTGATCTAGAGAGTGAATATTATGGGCTGAATGTTTGTGTTCCTCCTCAAATTTATATATAGAAGTCCTAACTCCCAATATAATGGTATTTGGAGGTGAGGTCTTTCGAGGTAACTGGGTTTAGATTTGCTCATGAGAGTGGGACTCCCCACAAGCACATACAAAAAGAGGTCATGTGAGCACCCAGTACAATGGCTGCTGTCTCCTAGCCCAGAAGACGGTCCTCACCAAGAACCAAGTCCACTGGCACCTTGATCTTGGACTTCCCACCCTCCAGAACTGTGAAAGATAAATGTCAATTGTTTAACCTAGTCTATGGTATTTTTGTTATAGGAGCTCAAGCTAAGACAGTGAGAATTCAATAATCACATCTCTAGCTCAGCTGTTTTTCTGATTTAGTTGGTCTAGCATGGGCCTGGGCTTCCATATGTTCACGTTTCTTCAGGCAATTCTACTGTGGAGCCAAATCTAGTGAATTGGGCTTGAGGTCTCTTAGGGGTTCAAACTATGGTCCTCTATGTCCTCAAATACCTAGAGAACCCAGCAAATTGCTCTGAGCCTAGAAGTTACTCAAACTTTTATTGCAATGAATAGTAATGGGGAAACTGGTAAGCAATAAAAGAAGATAATTTTATTGTCAACATGTTAAATTTCAACTTTTGACTGTGTATCCATGTGAACTTATGCTGGAAATGACTGGTAATATGGCACTAGAAAGAAAGAATGTACACCTATGTATTTAGGAATCATTTAAATGCATGTGGTAGCTAAAATTATGAAAGAACATCCAAATATGATTAATATGTCAAATTCTTGAGGCCTCAATTAAAAGCATTGGATGGAAGGCAAATTAATATAACCAGGTAAAATTGAATTTTAAAACAATATCTAGAGGGCATCTGGGTGGCTCAGTTGGTTAAACATCTGCCTTTGGCTCATGTCATGATCCCAGGGTCCTGGGATCGAGTCCCACATCAGGCTCCCTGCTCAGTGGAGAGTCTGCTTCTCCATTTGCCCCCCGTCCCCACTCATGCGCACTTTCTCTCTCTCTCTCTCTCAAAATAAAATCTTAAAAAAAAATAAATAAAAACAATAGAGAACATAGCTTGTATAGAAAACCAATATTTGGGTTTTTTTTTAAGCTTTTATTTATTTTCTTGACAGACAGAGATCACAAGTAGGCAGAGAGGCAGGCAGAGAAAGAGGAGGAAGCAGGCTCCTTGCTGAGCAGAGAGCCCGATGTGGGGCTTGATCCCAGTACCTGGGGATCATGACCTGAGCCGAAGGCAGAGGCTTTAACCCACTGAGCCACCCAGGTGCCCGAAAACCAATATTTGAAGCAAATGTATCCATTTCAAGGTCAAAAGTAAGAAATAAAGTACCATGTACAAAATTTAATTAATTAGCAAGTTATCTTGTGGGAGCTTCTTCGTTTCAGTATTAATGAAGCAGATATATGTTGTTGAAATGCTTCCCAATATTGACTCCTCTTCTTCTGGTAAAAGTACTTTAGTCTGTCTTTGGGGGACTAGCTTGACTCCACTGCACACAGTCTTGTCAATTAAGATGCCCAAAAGCCTTCCCAGCCAGAGCTGTGCCAATGTCCAAAGCCAAAACTACTGAAGTTGATTGATTCTGACAAAAGAACTCCGAGGACAGTGCTAGACTCCTAAGTACTCAGCTTCCTCTCATCTCCAGGACCTCGTTCTGTGTCTTTTCATTTGAATCTGTGAGTAGTAACATATTTTGCCTCTATGCTCTTCCCCATAAGTTAGAGTCCATTTCTCTTGCTTGCAAAGCCAGAGCTCTTAGAGCCATGTATCTTTTCTTTCCGTAAGCCTGGCTTAGATTTTCTAACTGCTGACATTCCCACCTTCAAGTCTTAAACCTAGAAATACAGACAGACAGTATGTGGAAGTTCAGATGGTAGACTATCAATGTCTGGGAGGCCATTAGAAAGATGGAAAAACCCTGGCCAGCAAGCTCAGAATCAAGGCCAGACCTCAGACTTCCTGGAAGGGTGACATCAAGAGGCCTAGGATAAAAGGCCTAGAATCAAACTCATGTCCATACAAAAACCACACTAATGTTTATAGCAACTTTATTTACAATTGCTAAAACTTGGAGACAGCCAAGATGTCCTTCAGTAGGTGAATGGATAAATAAACTGTGGTACATCCAGACAGTGGAATATTATTCAGCACTATCAAGCCATGAAAGACATGAAGGAATGTTAAATGCATATTACTGAGGGAATGAAGCCATTCTGAAGAGACTGCATACTGTACAAGTCCAACTAAATGACATTCTGGAAAAGACAAAAGTAAGACCGTAAGATCAGCAGTTGTCAATGGTGGGAGTGGGGAGATGAATAGGTAGAGCAGAGGACTTTTAGGATGGTGAAATTGTTCTGTAGGATACTATGATGGATACCTGTCATTAAACATTTGTCCAAACCCATAGAACATATGTCAAGAGTGTTGTATATTATGAAGCCTCGTGTGAACTATGGACTTTTGGGGAGGGAGGGTGATGTGTCAATGTACTCATCAATTGTAACAAATGTACAACTCTGGTGGGGATGTTGACAATGGAGGAGGCTATGCATGTGTGGGGGCAGGGGATATATGAGAAATCTCTGTACCTGCAGCTCAGTTTTGCTGTGAACCTAAAACTACTCTAAAAAATGTTAAAAAAAAAAAATCCTCCTTTCCTCAGCAGCTGCCAACCCAATACCATAACAGTCTTGTTAGGGTCAGGCACTATCACTTCCTCCTCCAGGGAGTGGAAGGATGTCCATAAACTAAGTAGACTTTATATCAGATGAAATTCCAGTAGCTTCTACATAAGGCTAGCTTCATGGCTGTGAGTCCATTTCAGAGGACTCAGTGCTTAGAAGGGCCTGCTGACTGGCTGGCTCAGTCAGTAGAGCATGTGACTCTTGATCTTGGGGTCATGAGTTTGTCCCACCTTGGGGATAGAATTCACTTTAAAAAAGGGGGGGGAGGGGATCTGTACTCGGCTTATTAACTTTGCCATCACCATCTTGAAATTCTTCTTTTTGAACAAGGAACTCCACATTTTTATTTTGCACTGGGGCCATTACTTCTATGCCTAAGGTATATCACGTCCCTACCATCATCATTACCAAACTATCTAAATTCCTTGAGAAAGTCTTTCACTGCCAGTGTTCAAATGCGACGTCTGCCTAGGTTTTATGGTCCAAACATACGATTTCAATCAATTAGGGGCTTGGGGGAGGAAGCACAAGCCAGGGACTTCAGGTTCCTTAAGTGGGTGCCAGATGTCAAAGGATGTGGGGAGGGAGGCAAAAACAGAAACAAAAAACAGGCTGGGCACAATAAAAGATTATCTCTGGTGATACCACAATTCTAGGACTTGACTTGTTTAGCTTCAACTGAACATGGAAAACAAAACTGTGCCTAGGAGTAAATTTGCCTCAGTGGAAATGTAAGCAACTCTGCTAGTCTTTTAGGACTCTAAAAATACAGCTCCGTTTTCGTTGAAAAAGAACTAAATTCCTAAGAGATTTCTGAAAGTATTCCCAAGTCACATCATGCTTGATCTATAACTATCTCGGGGTTACATAGTACCTATTTTCTCTTCCAAGTGTGCTCACCGTCCCTCCATTCCACCCTGGCTCAAATAAGCAACTGAGAGGTTGTCTGGGTGTGATGCCTCTGACCCAATTCCAATGTCTTTCCTTCACTTCTCCCTTTCCGTCTTCCTCTGTGCATCTCCTATATATCTTTTTGTCTGTAATTCCTTTTTCTTTCCTTACTGCTTCCATTTTTTGCTTAGTGATCTTAGGAAAAGGAAATCTCCTTTCTTTCCTTCATTTGTAAACATCAAATTACCTCAGTTGTAATTAAAGAATAGTGAAAATTTGTATCAAGGAAAAGAGAAGATATGTTTGTATGTATACAGTAAAGAATAAGTATCTAAAGCATGCAAAAATGACCAAAATCATCCTTAGTAATATCCTAAAAATTATTTTTCTTCATTTCAATATTTTTTTTAAAAAGTGGCATTCAAAATTTCTAAAGGAATTCTCATTCTATTTGTATATATTTCTTATTCTGGTGCTAGTTTTTAAAAACTAATTTTTAAATTGCTTTAAAAAAAAAAAAAAAGTAGGGTGCCTGGGTGGCTCAGTTAAGCATTTGCCTACAGCTCAGGTCATGATCTCAGAGTCCTGGGATCAAGTCTCACATCAGACTCCTTGCTCAGCAGGGGAGTCTGCTTCTCCCTCTCCCTTTGCCCCTCTCCCCAGCTTGTTCTCTCTCTCTCTCTCTCAAATAAATAAATAAAATCTCTAAAAAAAAATGTATACATAGTTCTTCCATTTAATACTTCATGGGCTCACCTCAGCACCAATAACTAGTTACTTTATTACCTCTCTAGAAAAACACATTCCATTTTGTAAATATTTGACTTATAAGTAACCTCTTGGGACATGATTCATTTGCAGCCAATAGATAAGTGACAGAATCAGGAGAAAGGTAGAAATAAGTCTGATGGCAAGGGGATAAAGAAGGTTAATTCAAGGAACTCAGTAATGAAAAAAAAGAAAAAACAGCAAACCAGCTTATTAGACTGGCAACTTTTAAGTGAGTGAGCATATTTTTCGGTTTATGTTGTAAAATTTCTAATTCTTAATTTCCTTATACAACGCTCTGATTTTGGAGCCCTCTAGTGGCCATATCAGGAATTGTTTAGGTAAAATAAAAGGCTTTGAATTTTCAAATGCACTTAAAATATGATTCTATATGTTATAAACACTTTTAGAAGTGCACTTTTCTGACTCCTGATTTAAGACAGCAAAAATAGGACATGCATTTGGCTCTGTCCTGTCTCGGGATCTCAGAGAAATGCCAGGAAAGTGGTGGTACAAGCAATACACCTATGGTAATGCTGAGATGAAGGCAGTAGGCTAGAAACTGCAAAAACTCTAGAAAATAGAAAGTAGATAGAGTCATACTAATGGGCTCACTTATCATCTCAACAACATGCCAAGAAAAGATGAAGTGAAGATAGGAGCTGGTCAAGCCCCAGAGAGGTTTCATTAAGCTTTCACTGTAAATAGGTCCCCAAAACTGCAGCAGTGTTTCCATGCCTGACTCCTAACCTCACTGACTCCACAGCTGCCCCTAAGAGGTCCCCGTAGAGGTGAAACACTGCTGGGGCCTGTGGCTGAGCCCTCGTGTGATGGGGTGACACACAGTCTCAGCAAGACTATGGCTGTCAATGGATTGTACCTATAGGGAAACAGCTAAGGAGCCAAGATTAAAATGCTTACCTTATGATTTACTTTCGGAAAACCCAACATCTTCCTTTTTTTCATGTTTCACAGACTTTCTGATGTAAAATTTCTTTTGGAATTTATGCATATTAACTTTTATTTGCCAAGGGGTATAAATTCTGGAAGTATTTCATTCAAAAAAGGAATGTAGCAGTTTATCTGAAGCAGGTTGGTGGCCCATAAACTCCTTTTCATTAACCTTTTGAACAATAAAGGTTTAAATGGTTCAATCCTCGGGGCGCCTGGGTGGCTCAGTGAGTTAAAGCCTCTGGCTTCGGCTCAGTTCATGATCCCAGGGTCCTGGGATCGAGCCCCACATCGGGCTGTCTGCTCAGCAGGGAGCCTGCTTCCTCCTCTCTCTCTGCCTGCCTCTCTGCCTGCTTGTGATCTCTGCCTGTCAAATAAATAAATAAAATCTTAAAAAAAAATAAATTGTTCAATCCTCATCAAAAGCAATCTGGCCCATTGTCTTATTAAAAAAAAAAAAAGTTTTAGTTGTTAAGATGCCAGTTTGCAGTCATTCATGAGATTCACTCAAGTAACTCAATCACACTGTGGTATGGTCTCAGAGTGACAGCAGTACCCAATATCAAAACAGATCAAATAAAAACCCCAAACAGGTGAGGTTGGTGAGGGAAAAAACAATAAAGGGAACATTTACATTTTTTAAAAAAGATTTTTTTTTTTTTTTTGAGAGAGAGACAGAGAAAGCACAGAGAGAGGAGAAACAGACTCCTTGCTGAGCAGGAAGCCTGACATGGGGACCCTGAGACCATCATCTGAGTGGAAGGCAGATGTATTACCGACTGAGCCACCCAGGCAGGCACCCTGGGAACATTTAAATTTTTAAATATGATGTGACCCAGCAATTCCACTTCTGGGCATTTATATAGTGGGTAATAAAAGAAACAAAATAATGATATACTGTATTATGATTATTTTAATGTTAGTTTGTACTCTTGTAAAGTGGAAGTTAGCAAACTTTGTCTGTAAAGGGCCGGAGAAGAAATGTGTTAGACTTTGCAAGCCACATAGTCTGTTGCGACTACTCAACTGCAGTTGTAGCATGAAAGCAGGTATGGCTGTCTTCCAATAAACTTTAAAGACACAGAAAGCTGAATTTCATATATTTTCATGTGTCACCAGATAATCTTTTGATTTCTCAAACATTTAAAAATGCAAAAACTAGGCCCCCTTGGGTGGCTCGGTCGGTTAAGTGTCTGTCTTCAGTTCAGATAATGACCCCAGGTTCCTGGTATCCAGTCCCACGTTGGGCTCCCTGCTCAGCAGGGAGCCTACTTCTCCCCCTGCTTGTGCTCTTTCTTTCTCTGACAAATACATAAAATCTTTTTTTAAAAAATGCAAAAATTACACTGTGCTACACAGAATGCAGCCCAAGGGCTGTCGCTGCTAAGCTGGGCTCTACAGCACCATTTTTTAAAAAGGCTGCATGGTATTCCATCCTATTAAGAATTGTCACTGTTTTAAACATCACACATTTTTACAGACATTTACTTTCCTCTCATGCTACTTCAGACATCAGGATATATATTCCGAAGAGTAAATGAATTCCACCCAATCTCCATAAAACTGAGTAATCTTAGAAATGAAAGGTGTATGGTAGTCATATATTGAACTGCAAGAAGACAATTTTTTTTTTTAAATTTATTTGTCAGAGAGAGGAAGAGAGAGCGAGCAAGCACAGGCAGACAGAGTGGCAGGCAGAGGCAGAGGGAGAAGCAGACTCCCTGCTGAGCAAGGAGCCCCATGTGGGACTCGATCCCAGGACGCTGGGATCACGACCTGAGCTGAAGGCAGCTGCTTAACCAACTGAGCCACCCAGGCGTCCCAAGAAGACAATTTCTTATTCTGAAGTCATCTCAGTTGATGATTTTTAAACTGTACAAAACTATAATCTTTCTTATATAAAAGAATTAATCATAACAAATAAGGCTAACATTCCTTTTGATCATCCTCTACCCTAGTCAGTGTCACCCGTTTAGTGTACAATCTCATCAAACTTTTTCTGTTAACATATTTAAATGTATGCATGGAAACTTCAGTGTTAGTTTGAAAATATTCAGTATCTTATTTTTTGGCAATATACATAGCACTAAAAAAAAAAAAATATTTATTTATTTATTTGACAGGCAGAGATCACAAGCAGGTAGAGAGAGAGGAGGAAGCAGGCTCCCCACTAAGCAGAGAGCCCGATTCAGGGCTTGATCTCAGGACCCTGAACCTGAGCCGAAGGCAGAGGCTTTAACCCACTGAGCCACTCAGGCACCCCACACATAGCATTTTTGACACAAACGATCATCTCTTTTTTCTTTCCTAAGAAAAGAATTCTTTTTTTTTTTTTTTTTCTTCAAACAGTACAGTTGGGTTTTGGTCTTTTTCTCTTCCCTCACTGGGAAGCTTGCTTAACTCATAAAAGCTAAGGAGAGCCTTTGTGTCTACTTAAGTGCCTCTCCTCAAGACTATAATGTCCTTAGAGATGATTCTGGTAAATACCAAAAACATTTTTGAGATAAGTGAGCAAGGAGATTTTTATGAGAATCTGGGATTTATAGATTTTCCTTTATAATGAATATAGCAATGTATTTAAAATTTCATTCTCAAGCAGACTTTCATCACTTTATCCTCTTTTTTCTATCACCATACTCTTACTCTGAGAGAATAATATGTTTAAAATAAAAAAATATGTAGTCAAAGAAATCAGTGATTTTTATATTGACATGTGCTCAGAAAGGAAACATTTTTTTGGAAAGAGTTGAATAGATTAAATGATTACAGAAATACAGACAATTCTAAAAATATGAGCTGAAGAATTTTGGTAGGAGCAGTTAGCCTGGAAAAATTTAAATGCATTTGACTAAGACAAAAGTCAACGGTACTATCTTTGAGATAAACGTTTTAAAGATAATGTTTAATGTAAATTCTTGCTATAAATGTGTAATTAATTTTTAAAAAATTGTTAGGCTGCCAGGCCAAAAAATAATTATACTATCTTAGGATGCACTATTTAATATTTTATTAAAAAACAATTTTTTAAAAAGATTTTATTATTTATTTGAGAGAGAGTGAGTGAGAAAGAGAGAGCACAAATCAGAGTGTAGAGGCAAAGGGAGAAGCAGACTCCCCACTGAGCAGGAAGCCTCATGCCAGGCTCAATCCCAGGACCTAAGATCATGACCTGAGCTGAAGGCAGACACTTAACCAACTGAGCCACACAGGTGCCCCAGCAAAACAATTTTTAAGGTAATACATTGTAAAAGTAATCTATCTGCTTAAGTTTCTATTATCAGAAATGAATTGATATTGAAACCAATTATGTGTGCAAATGCACACACACACACTTCCATCCACCCCCCCACACACACATACTCTACACACAAAACATTTAACATTCCACATTTTTTTCTATTTTGTTTTTTTCATTCATTTTTTAAAATTTAAATTCAATTGACATATAATGTATTATTAGTTTCCTATATAATACCCAGTGCTTCTTCGATCATATGTCCTCTTTAATGTCCATCACCCAGTTACCCCATCCGCGCACCCTTCTCCCCTCCAGCAACTGTCAGGATGTTTACTATGGTTAAGAGTCTCTTATGGTTTGCCACCCTCTCTGATTTTGCCTTATTTTCTTTTCTCTCTTCCCCTATGAGCCTCTGTTTTGTTTCTTAAATTCCACATATCAGTGAGGTCATACAATAATTGTCTTTCTCTGATTGACTTATTTTGCTTAGCATAATATCCTCTAGTTCCATCCATGTGGTTACAAGTGGCAAGATTTCATTTTTTATGTCTCGGTAGTATTCCATTGTGTGTGTCTATATATACCACATCTTCTTTATCCATTCATTTGTCAAGTGGACATCTGGGCTCCTTCCATAGTTTGGGTATTGTGGACGTTGCTGCTACAAACATTGGGGTGCAGGTGCCCCTTCAGATCACTACATTTGTATCTCTGGGGTAAATCCCTAACAGTGCAATTGCTGGGTCGTAGGGCAGCTCTATTTTCAACTTTTTGAGGAACCTCCATACTGCACCAGCTTCCATTCCTACCAACAGTGTAAGAGGGTTCCCCTCTCTTTGCATTCTTGCCAACATGTCATTTCCTGACTTGTTAATTTTAGCCATTCTGACCAGTGTGATGTGGTATCTCATTGTGGTTTTGATTGTACTTCCCTGATGCCGAGTGATGTGGAGCACATTTTCGTGTGTCTGCTGGCCATTTGCATATCTTCTGCCCATTTCTTAATTGTATTATTTGTTCTTCAGGTATTGGGTTTCTTCATAGGTTTTGGATACTAACCCTTTCTCTCCTTAGATATTTGCATATATCTTTTCCCATTCTATTGGTTGTATTTTGGTTTAGTCAACTGTTTCCTTTGCTGTGCAAAAGCTTTTATCTTGACAAATAGCTCATTTTGCCTTTGTTTCCCTTGCTTTTGGAGATGTGTCTAGCAAGAAGTTGCTACAGTCGAGGTCACAGAGGAGGCTGCCTGTGTTCTCTAGGATTCAATGGATTCCTGTCTCACACTGAAGTCTTTCATCCATTTTGAGTCTATTTTTGTGTGTGGTGTAAGGAAATTTCATTCTTATGCATGTGGCTGTCCTATTTTCCTGACAGAATCTGTTGGAAGAGACTTTTTACCACTGGACATTCTTTCCTGCTTTGTCGAAGATTGGTTGACCACAGGGTTGAGGGTCCATTTCTGGGCTCTCTATTCTGTCCCATTGATCTATGTGTCTGTTTTTGTGCCAGTGCCATACTGTCTTGATGATTATAGCTTTGTAATAGGCTTGAAGTCCGGGATCATGATGCCACCAGCTTTGGTTTTCTTTTTCAACATTCCTTTGGCTATGTGCAGTCTTTTCTGCTTCCATACAAATTGTAGGATTATTTGTTCCAGCTTTGTAAAAGAAGTATTTTGATAGCGATTGCACTGAATATATAGATTGCTCTAGGTAGCATAGACATTTTAACAATATTTGCTCTTCCAATTAATGAGCATGGAACATTTTTCCATTTCTTTGTGTCTTCCTCAATTTCTTTCATGAGTGTTCTATAGTTTTCTAAGTTCAGATCCTTTGCCTCTTTGGTTAGGTTTATTCCTAGGTATCTTATGGTTTTGGGTGCTACTGTAAATAGGATCGGTTCCTTAATTTCTCTTTCTTCTGTCTCATTGTTAGTGTATAGAAATGCAACTGAATTCTGTGCATTGATTTTTTACAACCTGCCACTTTGAATTCCTGTATGAGTTCTAGCAATTTGGGGTGGAGTCTTCTTGATTTTTCACATAGAGCATCACATCATCTGCAGAGTGAGAATTTGACTTCTTTGCCAATTTGGATGACTTTCTTTCTTTTGGTTGTCTGATTGCTGAGGCTAGGACTTCCAGTACTAAGTTGAACAAGTTGTGATCGTGAACATCCCTGCCATGTTTCTGATCTTAGGGGAAAAGCTCTCAGTTTTCCCTGACTGAGAATGATATTCACTGTGGGTTTTTTTGTATATGGCTTTTATGATATTGAGGTATGTTCCCTCTATTCCTACACTGAAAGAGTTTTAATCAAGAAAGGATGCCATACTTTGTCAAATGCCTTTCCTGCATCTTTTGAGGGGATCATATGGTTCTTGTCCTTTCTTTTTTAAAATTCTTAAAAATTAAAAAAAAAATTTAAGATTTTATTTTATTTGACAGACGGAGATCACAAGTAGGCAGAGTGGCAGACAGAGAGAGAGCGGGGGAAGCAGGCTCCCCACTGAGCAGGGAGCCTGATGCTGGGCTTAATCCCAGGACCCTGGGATCATGACCTGAGCCGAAGGCAGAGGCTTTAACCCACTGAACCACCCAGGTGCCCCTATCCTTTATTTTATTAATGTATTGTATCACACTGATCGATATGCAGATGTTGAACCACCCTTGCAGCCCAGGAATAAATCCCACTTGGTCATGGTGAATAATCCTTTTAATGTACTGTTGGATCCTATTGGCCAGTATCTTGGTGAGAATTTTTGTATCCATGTTCACCAGGGATATTGGTCTATAATTCTTTCTGGTTGGGTCTTTGTCTGGTTGGAAGATCGAGATAATGCTGGCCACATAGAAAGAGTTTATAAGTTTTCCTTCCATTTCTATTTTTTTGGAAACAGTTTCACAAGAATAGGTATTCTTTTTAAAATACTTGGTAGAATTCCCCCTGGGAAGCCATCCAGCCCTGGACTCTTATTTTTTGGGAGATTTTTGATTACTGATTCAGTTTCCTTGCTTGCTATTCATTCTGTTCAGCTTTTCTATTCCTTCCTGGTTCAGTTTTGGTAGTTTATATGTCTCTAGAACTGCATCCATTTCTTCCAGATTGCCTAATTTGTTGGTATATAGGTGCTCCTATGTTCTTATATCTATGTTCTTATATTTCCTCTGTGTTGGCTGTGATCTCTCCTTTGTCATGGTTTTATTTACTTGGGTCCTTTGTCCTTTTTTTTGATAAGTCTGGCGAGGGGCTTATCAATCTTATTCTTTCAAAGAACCAGGTCCTAGTTCTATTGATCTGTTCTAGTTCTTTTGGTTTCTGTTTTATTGATTTCTGTTCTAATCTTTATTAATTCCCTTCTCCTGCTGAGTTTTGGCTTTATTTGCTGTTTTTTTCTCCAGCTCCTTTAGGTGTAGGGTTAGGTTGTGTATTTAAGACCTTACTTATTTCTTGAAAAAGGCTTGTATTGCTATATACTTCCCTCTTAGGACCACTTTTGCTGCTGCATCTCAAAGATTTTGAACAGTTGTGTTTTCATTTTCATTTGTTACCATAAATTTTTAAAATTCTTCTTTAGTTTTCTGGTTGATGTATTCATTTAGTAGGATGCTCTTTAGCCTCCCTATATTCGAATTCTTTCCAAATTTCCTCTTGTGATTGAGTTCCAGTTTCAAAGCACGTGGTCTGAAAATATGAAGGGAATGATCCCAATCTCTTGGTACCAGTAGAGACCTGATTTGTGATCCAGTATGTGATCTATTCTGGAGAATGTTCCATGTGCACTCGAGAATGTGTATTCTGTTACTTTAGCTTGGAATGATCTGAATATATTTTGAAGTCCATCTGGTCCAGTGTCATTCAAAGCCCTTGTTTCCTTGTGAACTTCAGCTTACATGACCTGTCCACTGCAGTGAGTGGGGTGCTAAAGTCCTCTACTATTATTGTATTATCAATACAATATCAATTTATCAAAATATCATTATCAATTTAATTTTGTTATTAATTCGTTTATAATTGGCTGTTCCCATGGTAGGGGCATATTTACAATTGTTAGATCTTGTTGTTGAATAGACCCTTTAATTATGATATACCGTCCTTTAAGTAGTCTTTGGTTTAAAATCTAATTTGTCTGATATAAGGATGGCTACTCCAGCTTTCTTTTGATATCCATTAGCATGATAAATGGTTTTCCACCCCCTTACTTTCAATCTGGAGGTGTCTCTGGGTCTAAAATGAATCTCTTATAGACAGCATATTGATGGGTCTTGCTTTTTTATCCAACCTGATATCCTGTGTCTTTTGATTGGGGCATTTTAGCATATATCCATTTTAGAATAAATAACCATTTACTTTCAGAGTAACTATTAAAAGATATGAATTAGTGCCATTGCATTGCCTGCAAGGTGACTGTTACTGTGTATTGTCTCTGTTCCTTTCTGGTCAGTTACTTTTGGGCTCTCTCTTTGTTTAAAGGATCCCTTTTAATATTTCTTATAGGGCTGGTTTGGTGATCAAATTCTTTTAGTTTCTGTTTGTGCTGGGAGCTTTTTATCTCTCTTATTTTGAACGACATCCTAGTTGGGTAAAGTATTCTTGACTGC
>PISX010017006.1:0-44612 GCA_004024625.1 Mellivora capensis
TGAATGAAAAAAAAATGACAATGACTCTTAATTTTTTATATTTGGTAAATCCATTTTTGACTGTCTATATCAGGGATTGGCAAACCTTTTCGCTAAAAAACTAGTAAACATTTAAGGCTTTGTAGGCCACTTGTGGTCTCTATTGTATATTCCTGGTTGGTTGGTTTTTCTCCCAACCTTTAAAAATGTAAAATTCTATTCTTAGCTCTGAAGCCATTTTGAAACAAAACAAAAACAACAGCAATAAAACAGACCTCTGAGTAAATATTGCCCAGCAGCTACAGTTTGCTGACCCTGACCTATATCATTAATATTTTCCCCCCACTAAAAGATTTTTTTTGCCCTTTAATTTCAGAGGTGGTGGTGAGTTAGGCCTCCAGTGGCACGCTGATGGCCGTCTAACTAAAAAACTCAATGGCCTTGCTGACTTAGAGGCTTGCATTAAGACGCTTCATGGCCAAGGCTTTTCTCAGCCAAGTCTAACAACCCTGACTGCTTTCAGTGCTGGAGGGGTGCTTGTGGGAGCATTGTGTAATTCTAATCCAGAGCTGCTGAGAGCTGTGACTTTGGAGGTGAGTATACTCTGTTCTCTACTATGTACAGAGCAGGGAGGTATGAAGCCATTGGCTACTTTGCGAAAAATATTTGTTACAATTTTACCATAGCACAGGAGTAATAACAAAGCTTTTAAATTTTAAACACAGAATTATAGCTCTGAGAGAACTTCTAAATTTACTTTAACTACTTTGTCCTTTCTTCTTCCCTGATGGTGTTCTTTATTAATTTTTGAGAATTCCACTGAAGGATATTAGTGGCTTTTCTCATTAGTTATTTCTCATTTTTTAAAAACATTTAGAATTGGTGGAAAAGAGTCAGCACTTATGACTCACTAGTTCCAGGGAGTCAAGCAGAGCACACTGTGAATGGAGTCCACGAAATCCTTTGACGATCATTGCCCATCAACATTTCGGTCCTAGTTGTAGCAGCTTCCTTTTTTAGATAATCCATTCTTAAAGATCTTTATAAGGGATAGTTTTTCTGTATGGTAATTGAAACATCTTGCTTTGATCGTAATCTCTACAGGTGACCCTTGAACAGGGAGGCTAAGGACACAGACACCACCCCTGGCGCCACCCCCACATGCAGTCAGAAACCCATGTCTAACTTTGGACTCCCTTAAGACTCAGCAGCCTTCTATTGACCAAAAGCCTTACCAATAACATAAACAGTGAATTTTAACACATATTTTATATGTTCTATATATTATATACTGTGTTCTTAAAATAAGCTAGCGAAAAGAAAATATTAAGATAATCATAAGGAAAATGCATTTGTTAATACAGTACTGTATGTATATCTATTGAAAAAAATCCAGATGTAAGTGGACTTTGGAATTTCAAACCTGTGTCCTTCAGGGGTCAACTGTATAGTCTTTTTCTGGTGTCCAAAATTATGAAATTATGTTATAGCCACTCATTTCACCTTCATCATTCTGCTCCTGGTCAGATATGCTAGAAAATAATGACTGGGAGGGGGAGAATAAATTATTTTCAGGTTTCTTTTATTTTGAGGATGAGGGGTATACACTGTAGGCTTCTATTAAGTAAATAAGTGTTAAGTAATCCTGATCTATTAATCTATTTTTTTAAGTAGAAATACTAAGTATAGAGGGAAGAAACCTATATACAAGATAATAGAATTATAGTATTAAAAAAATACAAGTAATCTGTGGCCTTTAGAAATTAGAAAGGAAATAATCAGAAATGTATGTATAAGTTTATCCCACGTTGCTTATAATAGTGAAGAAGTGGAATCAACCTAGATATCCAACGATAGAAGATGCATAGTGTTAATTAGAAGCACCAAATACTAGCTGTCATGAATTTAGGCAGAAAAGATATTGAGTAAGGGCAGGTATAAAACCAGGCTTATAGAGGTTACACAGCCAGAAACTGGTTCCAAAATATACCATAAAACTGGCCCAGGGAAGCTATCCCTGCCATCCTGGCTGGGCACAAGTCACCTCATACTGCCACTGCTGCTTCTAAAAACTCAATATAGATGTGGCACTTTTACCAGAAGAAATTCTCCGTGGTCCCTACTTTGAGCCACAAACTTCCCATCCAAAGTTTGAAGCACATTATGTCTGATTGGGTAGACCCAAGTCATGTGGCTACTCCGTGTGCTGGGAAGACTGAGAAATTGAGCCCCTCCCTAGTGAGAGGCAAGCTCTGCCTCATTAAGGTTAGGAATAGGTTAAATGCAGAAAAACAGTCCAGATGCTAGGCAGCCGGAAAGAATTGCATTTGCCCACTAGGTTAATGTTAATGCAAGAGAAAGGTGGAAAGCATGTTAACAGAAGACTACAAGGTAAGTGAAAAAAGCAGCTGCCATTTTATTAAATGTCTTAACACTGGTTATAAATATCCCAGATTTTCTTCAATTAACATTTATTGCCTTTTTTTAAATAGGCAATAAATGGTTTATTCATGTTGAGGTTTTTCATTTTTAATTGTGAGAAAATAAAATTTAACATCTTAACCATTTTTAACTGTACAGTTCAGTAGTTCAGTAGTTAAATACATTCACATTGTTGTGCAGCCAATCTCCAGAACTCTCTTCATCTTGCAAAACTAAAATTCTGCACTCCCTTCCCCTACCCCTCAGAGCCACCATTCTACTTTCTGTCTCTATAAATTGAACTATCTATACCCCCTATAATGGAATCATTATTTGTCTTTTCGTAACTGGTTTATTTCACTTAGTTAATGTTCTGCAAGGTCCATGCATTATCATAGCATATGTCAGAATTTCCTTCCTTCCTAAGGCTGGATAATATTCCTTGTATCATTGTACGTACTTCACCTATCCTTTCATCCACCAGTGGACACCAGGTTGCTAACACCCTTTGGCTGTTGTTCATAATTCTGCTGTGAACATGGGTATACTCCTCAAGATCCTGCTTTTAATTCTTTGGGATATAGACCTAGGAATAGAATTGCTGTGTTATGTGGTAATTCTAAGTTTAGTTTTTTGAGAAACTAGCATACCATCTGCACCATTTTACATTCCCACCAACAGTGCCCAAGGGTTCCAATTTCTCCACATCCTTGCCAACACTTTTTTTTTTTTAATGGTACCCATCCTAATGGATATAAGGTGGTAGCATTTGTTACTTTTATATAAAATATATGTATAAAGGCATCAAACTAAAAATTGTGAAATTAGAAATTCTTCATATACACACACATTTTTTTATATGTGTATATATATATATAAACATGATACATAAAGTTAGCACTTTCAGAGTCTGAAAACCATAAAGGCCTGTTATAAATCACGGGCCCTAGGTAAGGACTGAGTAGTTAGTCAACCCCCTGGAAATTCACATGGCTTCTTGACCTTTGTTCTCTCATGTCTGCATGTATATTCATAAAGGTTGTTAAAATGAGTTTCAGAAAAATATTATATTTTAAGTTTCCTAATAAAGTTTAAATTTCTTTGGCTTTTTTTTTTTTTTCTTTTTAGGCACCTTTCTTGGATGTTCTCAACACCATGATGGACACCACACTTCCTCTGACATTAGAAGAATTAGAAGAATGGGGGAATCCTTCATCTGATGAAAAACACAAGAACTACATAAAACGTTACTGTCCCTATCAAAATATTAAACCACAGGTAGTGAAAGACAGTTCTGATACACTATCCTAACGTGATAGAAAAGATAATCAAAAAGATACTTGCCCATGCTGAGGCAGGAATTTACTAGGGCTTTAGGTTGTTTCTGCTTATAAAATCCAAATACCTTTCAGCTCCCATCTCTGCTCATAGTCCATGTTTGTTTCAGTTTAATAGCTCAGGAGAACAGGTAAGTTATGGTCATGGCCTCACTAGCCAAGGAAAGGCTATTCCAGGTAGCAGGTGGTCTAGTATTATAATACCATAGATCTCTCTCTCAAATGAGAAGAAAATAATCTAGCACCTATATCAAAAAATTGGAGGTAGTTCTTTTTCATAATTTATAAGATAGAAAGGGACCATAGGGGATAATGTAAAATTTGCATTTCTTTTCTTTCAGCATTATCCTTCCATTCACATCACGGCTTATGAAAACGATGAGCGTGTACCTCTGAAAGGAATTGTAAACTATACCGAGAAACTCAAGGAAGCCGTCACGGAGCATGCTAAGGATGCTGGTGAAGGTAGGAAACCACCTGCAGGCAGGGAACCTAGCTAAATGGACTATTGCCGTCCATATACTACTCAGTAATACACTTTATGCTATAGACTAAATCATCTGCCCATGATTTTGGACAAAAAACTGGTTTTTCTACGTTGACTACTCCGTTGAAGCATATATAACTATGCCTGCCTTGCCTCTTTTTGAAAAGAAATACTAAAGGCAAGGCACAAAGAAAAATTTAAACATCCAATATAACTTAGAGGTGACTGTCATAAAACACTCGTTCATTTAATAATAATAATTGGCCTGTTATTTTTGGAAACTTCTGAAAAAGAAATTCTAAAGCTTTTGCTTTGGAGCTTCGGCGCCCAAACTAGCTGATTTTCTCTAGGTCTTTCCATTTCATTGGATAAGAGCTCTTACCTTTCTTCCTTAGCAAGACCTTTTGGACTCAGGGAGGGAGGGGCCCACACACAAGTCTTCAGTCAGACCCCAGTCACCTTCATGCCTCATACTCACCCACTGCAATAGCGACTATTTCCAGATCACAGAACTGATTCCACAGGGCCAGTCTGGCTTCCTCTTGCGTCACAACCTTCTCCATGTGACCCTACGAGTATCTTCCATCCAGTGTCCTCAGCCACTGGTCGTCCTCCTGTTTCCTCTGTTTCAGAAATCTGTCTTCTGCTTGCCCCTTCCCATCTTTCTTGGTGATGATAATTTATGCCTTTTTCCTTCACTATGATTTTAATAGCATATGTGGGAGAAGAGGGGAGAAATGAGTCTCAAAGAACCTAATTATTTCATATGTTAACTCTTTCAGGCTATCAGGCCCCAAATGTTGTGTTAGATATTCAGCCTGGAGGCAATCATGTGATTGAGGACTCTCACAAAAAGGTATGTTTTCAAGCTCTCCTCGGTTGCCAGGTACCCAGGTGGAGCTGTGCTGTAGTCAGCACTCCAGTGGCTGCAGCGGGGCTTATGACCACTGCTTCCTAGCGGTCTGGTCTGTGGCTGAGGCCCAAGGTGGGGAAGAGGAACCCTGACAATCAAGAGAAAGGGTTCCCTCGTAACACTTGTGGGCTCTGTTAAAGAAAGTATAATGGGAGCACCTTCTGCCTCTGTCCCAAATAATAAAAATACCCCTGCCATAAACTGTTGGCTTAAGTGTTAGGTAAAGATGGATAGACAGAGATTTAGCACTGGAGTTTTACCACAAAGGCCCTCTAATTTTTTAAATGTATTTCTTTTAGATCACAGCCCAAATTAAATTCTTGTATGAGGAACTTGGACTTGACAGCACCAGTGTTTTTGAGAATCTTAAGAAGTATCTAAAATTCTGAAATGCTGCATTCCAGGAGAATTGGAAACACATTGAAATATTTCATTGTTTTATTTCTAATTGGGTAAGCAAAAGTGAGATTTTTTTTTTAAGTTCGTAAGTAATTTTTTTTTAAATTTGCTTCTGCATCCAAATTTTGTCTGGTGTACATCTCACTTGCTTATACTGTTCTCTCCATTGGTGCACATGCCCCTTATCCTAAGAAAGTAGTTTTCAAAGCACGCTCCTCAGAAGGACATGGACTTGGGGGTGAAGGAAGGATTGGTGACAGCACAGCTCTTCCCCACCCCTCCAGAACAGCTTTGTTTTTGTCTGTTCTAACATTTTCTTTGAGAAGTTTATAAATCAAGGTCCTGCCTCTTTGCTAGTAAACGTATTTAGACACTTCCACAGTAAGTCATCCTCCAGTTTCTATGTCTGTATTCTATGAAAAAAGATAACATTTTTCACATTAGAATTCACCAGATCTTTCTAATAATCTGGAGTCCTAAGGTGTTCTGATCATCTCTTATATTGATGCTATCTCAGTAAAGTTACAAGTTCTACAAGCGATAATTTTATTATTGTTAAAAAACATTTGGGAACCTTTTCTAAAGCCATTACATTCCAGTTGTATTCACCCAGCTGTGCATGAAGTTACTGCAGATGCTTGTAACAGAACAGGATATGCCAGTATCTTCATCTCTTTCATAAAGGTGCCTAACACAAGCTGTGCAGTATGTTTAATACACTGGAGTAGCATGCCCGGTTGGAAACAAAACATCTGTCTCTGAAAGCTATTTGGTGATGAAGGAGATTTTTCGTGTTGTATTCAAGGATGAGGCCTTCTCCTTTGTCCAGTAAAATGCCATTCGTATCAACTTCACTGCCCTCATAGGTCGAATTGGTACTTAACCTTATCCTCACTCTCGTGGGAATATTAGAAATCATTTCCTTTAGATTGACTGTTGTTGATTCTCCAAAATTCAGAACCATGAGAAAGACTCTGTCGATGCCATCCAGCTCTCTTGTGTACACAACAGAGTGGCTGTCATTCCTCAAATAGCAAAACCAGCCCCTGCTGAGGAGCAGCTCATTGGCATGAAGCAGACTTAAGTCTTGATATAACTTCAGTGCTGATCTGGATTTAGTCTTTTGGACCTATTTAAAAAAAAAAAATTAACATAAGTGTTTGATTCTAAGAGTTGTTTAGGTTTTTTAATGTATTTCTAGTATCAACTAGAACTTATTTCCCAAAAAAATTTGCCTCAGTTTTGCCCCTTAAAATGACTACCAAATTTTAAGTAATGATAGGTAATAAGAATAGTTTAATTACTGACAGATTGCAAATGGAGGGAGTCATTGTTTGCTCAGTGCCCTGCTACATCTTGGCCAGAGATGATGAGGGACCAAATCTGACTCCACTTTAGGAATTCCAAAGCAAATGTCCATGTCTAAGTCATCTGGTGTGTAACATGCCTAACTACAGTGCCTTTATGCTACACTATAACTGGCAGAAAAGCAGGCACTGTGGCCACGGACTCTGAGGGCCTGTCTGTTCTCTTTTGTAGAAATGTAGGTTGGTTGCTTTAACTTTAGCAGACCTGTGTTCCTTGCATAGCTGATGGTAAGCCAAAAGTTGCAAAAAAAGGATGCAAAGCAAAATGCTGCCTAAAGGGAAAATTAAAAATCATACTTCTTAATGTCTGTCCATTAAGGAAGATTAGGCTTAATTTCACAGCTATATAAAACATAAACAATTTAAAGTTGTGTTTTTCTTTAACATTTCAGACATCTTCTGTTATGTTAATAATAACAGGAAAATATTATATTGGATGGATATGCCATACTTAACCATCTCTCTCATTTCAACATTCAGCTTTCTAATGTTTTCTCATATTTTTAGTGCCTCCCCCATATTTGGGTTATTTATTTAGGATAGAAAGATAATTACTGTGTCAAAGAGTATGAACACTTGATACATAAAACGCCAAATTAGTCTTCATAAGAGCTGTTGCCAAATCAGTGGTAGTGTTCATTTCCTTGGACTCTGTTAACTGCAGTGGGGGTGGCTGTTGTTGCTGTTATCGTTGTTGTTTGGGGGCAGGTGCCTAATGTGTGGTCTTCGGTGGACATCTGCTGAATGTTTGAAAAAATGTTTATTCTCTGTTATCAGGTACAAAGGTATTTATGGTACATGTATGTGGTATATGTATATGACTTGTCAAACTACTATTAACATTTTCTATAGCCTTAGATAATGCATGGAAAAGCATAGTTCAGTGCCACTCACGAAGAAGTGCCCAGTAAGTGTTAACTATTGTGTCTACTTCCTAAAAGTATGTTGACGTGTCTCTGTAATTGTGGATTTGTCAGTTTCTCTTGGCATTTCTTGTAGTACTTGTTTTATAAATTTTGGAGCTATTGTTAGATGCATAGATCATGACTTGTAGTGGAATGTTCTTTTATCAGTTTTTGAAAATTGCAATTATCTCATAATGCTTTTCATATTGAATTCTATTTTGTCTGCTATTAAATATTTCCACGCCTGCTTTTTGTAACTTTATTTTTCTAATAGGAATGCATGCAATATAAAATCTGTTTATAAGAGGAATATATAAAATAAGGTTTTTCTTAACACTGTCCCCTAGCTTTTCACTTCCTCTCAGAAATAGACACTGTTACTGTTTATGTATCATAATACATTTTATGCCTCTGCAAACATATGTAGGTATACTTTTTCATTATACAAATAGTGGGATGATACCATTATGGACACTATTTCTTATTTAATACATGTTAATATATGTTAGAGATGGTCTCATATCAGTGCATTCTTTTTAAAAGCTATATACTAGTCCATTGTATAAATTACATAAATTAACTATAACTTATTCAACTGACTCTTTTTCCAGAGTCATCATTTTCCACATACACAGGTATTCCCAGAATGAAATTACTAGGGCAAATGTTATATGCATTTTGTTTGTTTGTTTGATAGCTACAGCCACCATAGCTATTTTAATTTAATTAAAAGCTTTTTATTAATTAATTAATAAAAATTAAAATTTTTAATTTTTTATTTTATTATTTTTTATAAAAATAATTTATTTTATTTATTAAATTATAAAAATAATTTAATAAAAATAAATAATTAATTTTTATTTTTTATTTTTATTAATTTTAAAATAAATAATAAAAATTAATTAATAAAATATTAATTAAATTTTTAAAAAATTTTAATTAATAAGCTATGTCTCTTATGTCAGATTTTGTCTCAGCCCCCCCCCTTTTTTAGTTAGATTTTATTTATTTATTTGACAGAGCGAGCAAGAGAGGGAACACAGGCAAGGGGAGTGGGAGAGGGAGAACCAGGCTTCCTGTTGAGCAGGGAGCCCAATGTGGGGCTCCATCCCAGAACCCTGGGATCATGATCTGAGCCACCCAGGCACCCCATGTCTCAGCCCTTTTTTATCTTTCATTTATAATTGCACTATTGTTTTTATCCTTTTTAGCATCAAGTTGATCTGATGTAATATTTTTCCTTCTAATGTTCTTTGAAAATTGCCTGGGCAGCTCAGTCGGTTAAGTGGCTGCCTTTGGCTCAGGTCATGATCCCACAGTCCTGGGATCAAGCCTCCATCAGGCTCCTTGCTCAGTGGGGAGCCTGCTTCTCCCCTGCCTGCCACTCCCACTGATTATGCTTGCTCTCTCCCTCTCTGTCCATGTCAAATAAACTTTTTAAAATCTTTAAAAAAGAGAAGGAAAATTGCACCCTTAAAATTGTAATGACCATTTTAAAATATACTTTTCTTAACATTTGGAGCAATGCTGCTGTCCAAGGGAACTGCCTGAAGTGCTACAGAAGTGTTCTATATTTGCTGTGTCTAATGTAGCCACCAGAAGTGGTGCTAGTGTGTCAAGGGAAGTGAATTTTACATTCTATTTAATAGTCTTAGTGGTGAATGGCCACTAAGCTCAAATCTAGAGTTACTCTGTTTCCATGCCCTGAAAAGACTGCCTGCTTGCTTACAAGTTCTCTCTCTCCTGCCATTTTCCATACAGAAGTCAATCTCATAAGATTTTTGTTCCAGAATACCTTCTTTTACATGGGCGCCTGGGTGGCTTAGTGGGTTAAGCCTCTGCCTTCGGCTCAGGTCACGATCTCAGGATCCTGGGATCAAGTCCTGCATCGGGCTCCCTGCTCAGCAGGGAGCCTGCTTCCCTCTCTCTCTGCCTGCCTCTCTGTCTACTGTGATCTTTCTCTGTCAAATAAATAAATAAAAATCTTTAAAAAATATATATCCTTAAGTTCTTTTCCTTACTGTATTTTCTACATAATGTCTTTTTTTTATTTTTAAGTAGTCTCAAAACCCAGTGTGGGGCTCGAACTTAAAACCTTTAAATCAATAGTCAAATGCCCTATTGACTGAGCCAGCCAGCACCTCACATAATTTTTTCTTTTAGATTCATTTTTTTGTTTAGAGTTGATTATTCTTTCAGAAAGTAGCTATATGTGGAAAAAATTGGGGTCCTTCCTTTTCTAGGTCTATATTCTTGAATACCTATTGGAATGGATTTAGGATTATAGGTTTAGAATCAAGTTTCCAATCACAGCTTTAAAGATTAAAGTTCTAATGTGTTCTAGGATCCACTTGACAAGCCAGTACAACTCTCAATCCTTTGCTTGGGCAATCTGTTTTGGCTTCTGCCTTTATTCTTACTATTCTAGAAAAGAGAAATATCTGAGTTTTCTTTATTTCTTGGATTGTATGTTTCCTTCTAGTTTCTCTTCTAGAAGTATCAAGATTTTTCTCTTTATTAATTTGCCTTTTTACAGTGCATTCTGGGGGGAGTCTCTGGATCAGTCTTCCAGCACACTAATTAGGGTTTCTTTTTCAGTGTTTCAAAATGTTCTACATTTCTAAGATACCTAATTGCTCTTTTAAGATTTTTTTTGTCAAAGAGAGAGAAGCAGGCTTCCCACTGAGCAAGGAGCCCGTTGCAGGACTAGATCCCAGGACCCTGAATCATGACCCAAGCCAAAGGCAGACACTCAACCAACTGAGCCACCCCTAATCAAAGAATTAAGAGATTTTTTTTTTTTATGGAGATAAAACATTATGCCAGTAATTAAGTTTTATGTTTGCTCTATCTCCTCTACTTTCTACAGTTTTAAGAGTGGTGTCTCTCATCTCAATTTTTCTCAACTGTTGGTGATCATTTACTTTTGCATTATGATACTCCTTGTCTTTAGTTGCCTACCTCTAGTAATTATGGGAAGCTTAATTTTATTTTCTTTTAGAAATTAAACTCTATCTCCAGGGCTTTTATGGATGTATTTTAAATAGCCTTGCCCGACTTTTGGTAACTTTCCTACCAATCAGCATCCCTCCAAATATTACTCATAATCATTTGATAGGCTTGGTGAATGTTAGAGGAAAAAACTCTTAATTTGCATTTTGCACATCTTCTGGTATACATTTTACAGATAACAAAAATCAAGAGATGTATTAAATCCAAAGCACAAATGTTAAAATGCATATTTTTGTTTTCAAGGACCTATGAATATATAAAACAGAAACTAATACTATCCCAAAAGTCTCTGGAGAGCAGGGAATTGCAGGCATAGGAGGGTTTGCATTGAAGCTTGAAACAGAATAACCTGGGAAGACTACACTTACTGTGGCAGGCATTGAGTAATGTACAGAATTGTTGAATCACTACATTGTACACCTGAAACTAATATAACATTGTGTGTCAACTATACTTTGGTAATTTAAAATTACCAAGTAGTAAATTGGGATAAGGGGAAATTTCTGCCTCTCATGGAGTGCCAGTAATTTCTCTTCTCCTGAGTTAGTTTAGATCATTTTTTCCAGTGACCCGTTTTCACTGCTACATGATTCCACCTGGAGCCATTTCATTATTGTTCTGGTCTAAGGAAATGTATTGAGCAAACATTTTCTAAACAGGAATGCACAGATTCCAGCAATTTCAGCAGAATTTGGCAAACTTGGTCACCTGAGAGCAGAAAATAGTATAGGCAAAAGAGCAAAAGCCAAAGGGTGTGCTTTTCCAGAACAGCTACTGTTAGGAATTATTCATGTCTTGGTTTCTCCAGGTAGAGTCTTGATGAATCTCCTCCTCTCCTTCCTTTTGAGGGCAGGAAAGGAAGACACATAGCTGGGCTTGTTGAAAGACCTCCATAAAATTTCAGCCAAGAGATCTTAGGGGACATCTGGGTGGCTCAGTGGGTTAAGCATCTGCCTTCAGCTCAGGTCATGATCCCAGGGTCCTAGGATCAAACCCTGTCTTAGGCTCCCTGCTCAGTGGGGGGTCTGCTTCCCCCACCACCACCCACCCCAGCTCATGCTCTCTCACTCTGAAATAAATAAACCTTTAAGAGCCTTGGGCTCCTTTTTTTTTTTAAAGTAATCCCAGTGGACGCCTGGGTGGCTCAGTTGGTTGGACGACTGCCTTCGGCTCAGGTCATGATCCCGGAGACCCGGGATCGAGTCCCGCATCAGGCTCCCAGCTCCACGGGGAGTCTGCTTCTCCCTCTGACCTTCTCCTCGCTCATGCTCTCTCACTGCCTCTCTCTCAAATAAAGAAATAAAATCTTTTAAAAAAATAAAAAGTAATCCCAGTGAATAATTGTATTGAATATATATATAATACTTTTTATTTTCACAAAAACATAACTGTAAGAGAAGTCTATGTGATTGACTTAAAGATACATCAGTTAAGGTTTTAGGTACCCTCGTGGTGAGTATATGTTGGCAGCGCAGAAACTTATATCCTGTTTCTGGAATCAGTATAATAACATTTTCATTGATACTTACATCAACATTCACAGTATGGTAATCTGAATTGGTGGGTAACCAGGTGTGACCGGCTTCAGAAAAACCAGCATTTGAGCTATTGTCCCACTGCATTGGTGACTTTGAGAGGAGGGTATTCTGTGTCAAAAGAAAACAGTACTCTAGTTAGTAAAAGAAATGTCATTTGGGCATGATCTATTTACTTCATAATTATTTACTTTTCTGTATTTCTTTTTAATACTTGTATTCATTAGCATTTATAATGAAAAGATTTCAATATTCAGTACGTAAGCCAGCTTCACACTTTTAACTGGAAAATCTTGGAATTTAACTGGAAACATCTTGAGTTTCAATAAACTATAGTAACTGGACTTCGGTACGTGCTTGTAATTTTTACTGCTTTTTCCTAAGAATGAGCAATGTAGGATTTCAAGATGTATCATTACCAGTTCATTCCATGGTACAGTGATGGTGAGTTCAAGTATGCAGCATGTATAAGTAAGCCTAAATGCTATCCTCTTTTATCTAGCCTGGTTATTGCACATGTAAGCACACACACAAATTTAGGAAAATTGGATATCCTACATTGAAAGCTAACCATACAAATTATTACAGGTTCACCCAACAACACAATTTTGATATCCATAGCCTCAAACAAAACAAAAACCAGTCAAGTCTGACGCTGTGCATTTACATTTGTCAAGATGAAGAATCTTTGTGCTGTGTTCAAATGAAGTCTAGCACTACAGACTATATAATTAATGTTCCACACTCAAATTCTAGTGTGCCTAAGAATCAGCTGGAAAACATCTTTAAAATGCAGATTCCTGGGCTTTACAATTCAGTTGTGTGGCTTAGGAAACAGCATTTTTAAGCTCCCAAGGCAGGCGAGCTGTATGATAGTAAGAAAGGAAAGCAGAATAATTTTCAGCAGTAGAACAGGAATGGTAGATTCTCTAACTATAGTTAGATAATGTTAACTTACAACATCATAGCTTTCGTTGAGATTTGTGACTAAAATATTTCTCATTCCTATTTCTTCCCCATAGTAAGTTATGGGAGTTCCAGGGAGTGTGAAAATAAGCATGTTCATGATGTTGACATATTCTTCCCCAAAACGAGAAGTTAGCCGGGCCTTGTCCGGTCCACCAATCTGAAAGGCAGATACTTTAAGAACACAGCTCAGTATACAGTTTTTTGGAAGATTTACCCTATTCTACAAAAAGTTCATTAGGCAATAAAACCAAGTTTGCTGTGGGTACACCTTGGTATCCGCAGACTTGGATTTGAGTCCCAACCCTGGTACTTACTGTTTAACCAATTTACTGTCTTGGCCATTATGATTAACAAAATAGTGGTAACAAGTTACTTTGCAGAGTTATTGCAAATACAAAATTCAGGAGGGTGCATATTAATATTTTCACACATTTGTATAAGAGAATATGGACAAGGAAGGAAATGAAAATGTTTCTCCCATAACACAAGAAGGAGGGAAGAGATGGAAGGCACAGAGACAGGAGAGATTTCTGAGGTGTGTGTGTGTCTTTTGAAATATTCAAAACAAATTTTATTTTTTTTAAGATTTATTTGTCAGAGAGCAAGCGAGCGAGCACAGGCAGACAGAGTATCAGGCAGAGGCAGAGGGAGAAGCAGGCTCCCTGCCGAGCAAGGAGCCGGATGTGGGACTCCTCCATTTTCAGGTATTCTCTCCATTTTACAAATGATGAAACAAGCTCTCTGAAAAACTCCCATCACTTATTCAAGGCAGGGTATGATGCAAAACCAGCCTTTGAGAATAAGAACTTGGATGGAGGTTGCTTTTTTAGATGTACTGAAACTATCTTTACAGTTATCTTTTTATAGACCGTTATAAGCTACTTTTCTATTTTTATGACCAGAAAAGTCAAATTTTGCCTCTGTTTATTTTATTGAGAGCCTTTGATAAGAAACTATGGATTCTCAAGAACTGTGGAAACTAGCTAAAGGCTTTCAACAATCCAAGAAGTATTTATTCAAGAAAAACATCAAGCTTTGTGTCATTTTAACAGGCCTTGAACTCATCCCCCTCAGATCCTTGATAGCTTTGAAAACCTCAGTCTTAGAACTACCGTAGCTATGAAACAGGAGCCACTGGAGGGGCAGAATAAGTTTAGAATTCACCAAAAGCTCCATTTAGAGAATTGTCACTATTTGACCTTTCTAGTACTCACTTTTAGTTGGATTTTTCTTCTTCATCAGAGAAATCCCCCATCCCCAAGGTATTTGCCAGAAACAGTCAGCAATTGTTCAGCATCACACCTGCCTGAGGTGGTGGTACCAACTGGGGCTCAACAGAGACTGACCAAAAAACCTTAAAAGCTGAGGAAGAGGTGACCATACTGGCCTTCGAGAAAGTCTGACAGATTCTTGGAATCTAGAACATGTGCAGATGCCTTGGGGAGAGTTGAGAAGGCTCTAATCTCTCTCACCTCTGGCTAACCTTGAAACTCCGTGCAAGCAGAAAGTGAAGACTAAGGCAGAACAGACTGCCCGTTGAAAGCAGGCCCCAACACACACACAAGCTTCACTCACAAAGCCCCTTCAGCAAAGGCTGGAAGAATGAATGGTTCAGGGCGGTTCAGGAATCTCTTCCAATCATTAACTGACGATAAACAAACTCACCAAGTGGCCATACCCAACAAAGAACACAGATTTTACAAAATTAATTCAAGAAGTCACTAAAGAAATAAATAGCAACAACAAACACTGGGGAGGAGGAGAGAATGGGATTTCCTACATTACTACATTATTTAAAATATCCAGTTTTCAGCCACAAAAAGGAACACAAAACATGCAAAGCAACAGGAAACCAAAAGCAGTCAGTAGAAAGTGTGGCTGAGGAAACCCGGACATTGGACTAGCGGACAGATTTTTAAATCAACTACTACACTTATGTTCAGAGAACTAAAAGCATAGAATTTAAAGTGTGAGGACAGTGTCTCATCAAATAGATACTATCAATAAAAAGATTACGAAAAAGAACCAGAAAGAAATTTCAGAGTTGAAAAAGTATGATCACTGAAAGGAAAAGTTCGCTAGATGGGCTTGACAGATTTGAACACTGTGCAATCGAGATTATCTAGTCTGAGAGCCAGAAGGAACAAAATGAAAAATAACAAAAAGGCCTGGCCTGGCTCACTAAATAATCACTGATTAAAGGAAAGGTTAAGGCCCCTTACAGACAGACATACCCCTCATTTTAGGGCTGACTATTCAGCAAGCACACCAGCACCAGATATCCTGACTCAGGCATGAGCACTTACCATCCAATTGGGCCATTTTCCTTCTGGCATATTTTCCATCCAGGATGTGATAACCTCAAACACACTGTTCCCAGAAGGAGTGTTTAGCTTACTGAGATAATTGTTGAAGGGAAAATCTGCTTCTTGAATAAAAGGCAGCCCATAGTACATCATGGTCCTGTCAATGCTCTCTCCATAGGCTTCAGTCCCCATGAACCTGGAAGAGTTGGCAGGGTGCAGCGTCCTCAGGGCCTGTCAGAAGACGGGGGCGGGGGAGGGGCATTCTGCAGCCCCTTCAGTCTGCCTGACTTTACCATATCTGGCTGGGCTCACTGGGAAGCATAATCAAGCCAGATGGCCACATAATAGCATGCTGGGCCACCTGGACGAGTTCTCATTTCTCATGGACAAAACCCAAGGACTAGCCTAATACTAGGCTGTGTCTAAGAGTTAACACATTTGAATCTCAGTCAATAAGGTTCTCTCCTTCCTAAGTCTGATTAAAACTCCGGAACTTCCATGAAGACTTTATCAATTCTCATCGTTCTGCTTGGAATCTATAGTGTATGTTTGCATATCATGTAAGGGGGATTTCCCCAGAAACCTCTTATACAGGAATCCCTGTAAAGTCCCACTTTATTATTGGGGTGCACTCTAGGGGCGCCTGGCTGGCTCAGTTGGTAGAGCACATGACTCTTGATCTCAGGGTCATGAGTTCAAGCCCCACACTGGGTGTAGAGCTTACTTAAAAGCAAACACTGTCAGGGAAAGACACATTAGCATTAGCCTCAGTGACCCACATCAGTGCTGGCTTTACATGTTTGAGGTAAGTACACAGTATCTAGAGCCCAGGTGTTTCAGTTCCAGTCCCATTCCTGCCATTACTAGCTGTGTGACCAAAGTCACACAGCTTGGAGTCTGTTTCCTCATCTATAGAATGGAGATAGCAATCAGAGGACCTACTTTAAGGAGGAGAAATTTCTTTACTTCAGATTTATTGAGTGTTTATTATGTGTTAGTCCCTGTTTTAAGTGTTGCATCTACATTATCTCACGCAGTCTCACAAAACCCTGATGCGGTGTGGCTGTCACCTTTTCATTGATGAGAAAAATGGTACTTGTGTCAGCGAGCAGTCCAGGGTCACATAGCTGTTGCACAGAATGCTCCCTTAGGTCCGTCTGATTCCAAAGCAAACCACTGTGTTAGCAAACCATTGTGATCTACTAGCAGCTTAGCTGAAACATCTGAATTCATACTGTATCCTGGACACTAATAGACTAAATAGTAATGATAAAAAGAGAATACTTGGGCGCCTGGGTGGCTCAGTGGGTTAAGCCTCTGCCTTCAGCTCGGGTCATGGTCGCAGGGTCCTGGGATCGAGTCCCAAATCCGGCTCTCTGCTCGGCGGGGAGCCTGAATCTCCCTCTCACTCTGCCTGCCTCTCTGCCTACTTGTGATCTTTCTCTGTCAAATAAAAAAATAAAATCTTTAAAAAAAAGATAGAATACTTAATGCTAACATTTAAATTATATGCTACCTTTTGAGTGATTTTCACAAAATTCCTGTGAAGTAAGTACTGTGGTGGGCATTATTTTACAAAAGAGGAAACTGGAAATCAGAGTTAAGCAACACGAAAGAATATACCAGGCCCTGGCATAACCAAATTATAATACACTGTAGTCATGGGGGTTTGTTAAATAGCTTGAACCTCTTGAGAATGCCTGGCTGTGAAGGATTAACTTCAGGTCACACCCTACGCCTTTGAAGAACAGAAGTGTGCCTTGTGATTACCTGTATCTCCCAGGCTCCCTGCTGTACTGGTCCATTGTTTGCCGGAAGCTCCGGACGATGTCATGCATTCCCACTTGCGTGGTGGTGAAGTCGTGGTACAGCTCCCAGTAATGTGTCACTGTGTCCTTTGGAAACAGAAAAGCATAGCTGCCACCATTTCCCATGTCAGATGTCCATAGCTGGCCTTAGGCGAATATAGACTGTCTCTTCAAAGGCTCAAGCCAAGGCATACAACCTGAAAGATGATCCTAGGACTTTCACTGGGTTTTGTGGCTGGAGAATAACATTCGTGACTATTATCAACTGTAAATCTAGTTAACAAACTTTACTGAACATCTGACCATTAACTACCAATAGTCTATTTCGCAGAATCCTCTCCCAAACATTTAATTCTCCTAAATGCTGCACCTAAAAGCAAAGCAAATATATAGAACTCTGTTACACCTATGCTTGATCTGCTCACGAAATTTCTGTCCAAAGTGTAATTAGTAAGAATAAAGGCTAGAAGTGGTAAAGAACCACTTTGCCAGGGTTTCAGTAATTATTCCTGATACTCATTCTATGTCTCCCTAGGGTTACAGTAATCTAGAATCCAAAGTATAAGATTGTATCTAACTCAAGCCAAGGCTGTAAGTCCTGGGTTGGGACATGGACAGACTAGACAATGTAAACCTGCATTGCCATTCATTCAGTGGACCCCTTTTCAGTAAGTGAACTTGCTAGATCTAAAGTTTTTGGAATCTTAGCTCTCTACCTGAAATAACTTTTTCTTTAGTTTTTTTCTTGAATGCCACACAAAACCTATTGTTCTGATCATAACTGGAAACATACACCTGTCTTGCAACATTTCATCATAATTAGCAAGGTTACTTTGAGATTTCTTCTCCAAAGATAAGTGCTTCTCTTTGGGACTAACTAATAAAACACTTCCTGGCTCCTTCATTTTTTGCATTGGAAATCATGTGCTTTACCTATCCCACAAAAAATAGCTTTTGGTTCATGACATGCTCTTATAATTAGTCCCTGCATTGCCAGCTCTTGTTTGGTTAACTGATTGGGTTTAATGAGATTACCCATAAGTCTATTACTCAGGACAGAGCTAGATACTTGGTAATAACAACAATTTCATTTTATATTATAAGAAGGGCATCATGCTATAATTATTTAAGGGTTTTTTCACTAAACATTATATAGCTAATATTCACCCATATTGTGTGTCACTGTAATTCATTTATTTTGACTGATGTATACTATTCCATTGTGTAAATCTACAATTCCATTATTTTGAAACCCATTTTAGGACTCCTGTCTACCTGTCTACTTTGCCACTGAACATAGAGTGTCTGTAGAGTGGTGGTCAGAAGAGCACAGTGGCGTCCTGGTTGTCATGCATGACATGGGGGGAAAGGTGAAAGCCACGGGTGTGGAACCACAAAGAGCCCAGACTCTGTAGTGAGATATGCTTGGTTTGTAATTCTATTTATCATCTCTGCCACCCTTGAAAAATTAACTTCTCTAAGATTTCCTAATGAGGATCATGAAATGTCTCTCATGAGCTGTTGCAAGAGTTGAAGGGACTATCCTAACACACAGCAAACAGTAGACACTCAGCAAGGTTTGTTCCCTTGTGTGTGTCCTTTAACGACTGCAGAAGCACCTGAGGAATTACAGGCCTCCTCACTGTAGCCTGAATGAGATGATAAAATCACAGTGAGTAGTTATAGCTGTTGGCAGAGAACACTGTCCAGCCCTCAGAACCCCTGTCACCGAAATACTCCTCAAGGATGCCCTATACCAGAGGGAACCAATGGATGGAAACATCTAGGCATATGGATTTGAAACTCTTGTACTTCCTGAAGAAAGTGATTGAAAGCACTTCCTATAGGGCCACCTGGCTGGGCTCTGGCAGTGGAGCATGTGCTGCCTGGTCTTGCGATTATGAGTCTGAGCCCCATGCTGGATGTGGAATTTACTTAAAAAAAAACAAACAAACTATGCTTTAAATTCAGATGCATATATTAATAAATTTAACTACATTCTCATCTCTGGTCATTGGTGTCTCATGCTAAAAAATAAAACACAGATGACATTTTCAGAAAGGGGGGAAAATAATGTTTTAACATTACCGGTATTTGAGCCTTATTCACTTGGGTCTCATCTCTCAGATGCTCTGCTTCTAGAAGAAATTTAACAGCATCGAAACTAAAGCCATCAACACCCTTTTTGAGCCAGAACTGTATAATTTCCTGAATACAAAGAAGCAAAAATCCTTTGGTTACATTATCATCATAATGTTTAATAAAAGTGTGTGTCTGTAATGACTTCCCATCATAAAACAGCCAAATCCACACACAAAACAAGCACTGCATCACACAGTATATTTTTACCTGTTAGGCATAGCAGTGTCTTAATATGACGAACTCGCAGTAACTGCATGAACGGAGTCCCATACTTCCCTCAACTTCGAATCCAGAATGTTACATTGGTAACTATGCTATGAGCATATTTACAAAGCTTAAACAATCACTCAAAAGAAATGAAACCACAATGAAAGGACTCAGGAGAAACTAGGAACATATCTTTCTCCCCTTACCCCCCGTTTCTTAAAGGTCACTCCAAACAGAGAAAATAGTCAGCTAAGCATCAGGTCATGAGGGGTTCTTCCACCAGACCGGGAGATTCTGGAAGGAAAGACTGCAGTTTTCATTTGTTTCCCTTGCCTTTGACATAGCACCAGGTCCTTAGTGAAAGTACACAGTATCAAGCCCAAGTTAGTCCAACATGTTGTGATACTGTTGGGACACTAAAAGTACATGTTCCCTGGCTTCAGGGCATCTACAGAATAGTTGGGGACACATGAGACAAGAGAGAATTACCTAATAATGCAAGGTGGGGTGTATGTAGCTCAACATCATGAAAGGAGATTCCTTTGCAGGGTGTTAAAGCTTCCAAGAAGAATAAATTTAACATGAGCAGACATACCCAGAGAAAGAAGAGCTAGTTCTACTTTGACCAGTGGGAGTTTTTTCAGGGAATGAGATTACAGAGAACACTCTGGACTGTTTGTAGGACAGGATGGCCAAGCACAGAGGCAGAGACTGACTTGGCCTGTGTCGGGGCAGGTGGAGGACCAAGTGGCCTTGGAGAGCAAAGGGCTTAGGTCTCAGCTCCTCACCCCTCCTCGCTGGCCCTACTCGAGCACAAACCACAAGCTGCCCTTCTGCAAAGAAACAGTGGCTCTCCTGACTGCTCAGCTCATCCCTTGCCAAATGGAAGGTTTTACAGGAACGTACCACATTAGAACACACAGTCCATAATTCAAAGTACTAGATTCAAGTAGCGAATTTATGGGGGGCAACAGACCCAGAGCTCCCAAATGAAGACTATCCCCAAAATCACACGTTTTCTTTGAAGTCTTTCTTGTATCTACATGTGAATATGGGGTCTCCAGAGTGCTGCCATTCAAGGGTCTCAAGAGTTCCTAACAGGCGACATGCAAGGGTTAACACTGCGGAGGTCAGGCCCCTTTAAGGTGACATTTTTAAGTAATAAAGCTTGAAAATGATTTTCCGATTGAAGAGCAGACTGCTTACAATCTTAGCACGGACACCACTGAACCAAATAACGTTAAGCTGGCTCTAGCCACACAAAACCCACAAATTTGTTCTCACTATCATCTTACTCTTACCAAATACATTCATTCATTATTTGTGTTCCGGTTATGGGCCAGGCACTTAGCTAAGCCCAATAGCCATGAGCAAAATACAACAGACCTGGCCCTAGGTCTTCTGAATTTATTTAGAATCCCCAAGTAGATATCAAATAATAACGCAAAAATATTTAAATCACAGGTAGATAAAGCTTTAAAGGAGAGGAACGTGGTAGTACAGAAAAGGGGAAATAGCAGGATTTGCCCTTGAGGTGAGTGCAGCAGGATGGCAGGAAGTGAGAGCAATGGGTTGGAGGTCAAGAGAGAAGGCAATAGATATTAAGGTGCCCCTTAATGTGTTCTACCCTGCAGAATGGTCTCAGTGGCCCCAGGGGTCAGTTCAGCGTGAAGCTAACAAGCTTTGCGCTTCAGGACCCCTCACTTACTTGGGCCCCTTCCTACCTACCTTCTTTCTCCATTTTAAATAAACACTCTAATTTTACACTGTTTTAAGAAGGTCCCAAATTTTCACAAGCTTCGGACCCCACACAACCCGGGTCCACCCCCAGGTGGCACTAGACTTGAGGGAACACTGGAGGGGGACAGTTGGGGGCAGGGCGGGAAACGGCACAAATAGCTGTAATCCACCCAAGCCACCTTGACAAAATGTGGGGAAACATTAAGCTTTGGAGCACTGATTTCCTACGGGGCGAGGGTGAGGGTGGGGTTGGGGGGGGGGAATCTGCTTTCTTTGTGGTATCCCCTTTGGGAATAGTTAGCCTTGCTAACCATTGACCCAGCCATAAAAAAAGAGAAATGTGTATCCCAACAAAGGTTTCGGGCCCCAGCAGGGGTTTTCCACTTTAGTCCAGTAAGAGATACTGTCATTGTTTAAGGAGATAAAACAGTAAAAGCTGGATGGTTACTGAGAGTCATTGTAAATGACAGATAATTCAAAATTTGCTTTTGAAAAATAATTTGCTTTGTGCTATTTATTCTCCCAACTAGGTGAGAAAAGGGAGCTCCAGATCTTAATCGTTAAGCCCCTCTTTACTCCGGTTAAGCTCTCCCAGGGTGCCGGGTGTGGAAATGGGCACAGAGCCTAGTTCTGCCAGCTCTGGGTGACCCACCAAGGCGCCATGGGACTCCTGGGACAGTACATTGTGTCCCCAATTCCTGTAGCACTCCCATGACATCACAGAGTCCCCATTTTTCTACTGGGCACCTTTCCATTCTTTTCTCCTTAACTCACTGCTCTGAGTAAAAAAAGGAATCAATTAAACATTACTAATATCCAATTTCACAGTTGAGGCAAACCTTTCCTTATGAAGTTACTGGGCCCATTTGCCTGAAAAGCTTAGTCTGGGAAATAGAAAAGCTCTGCTCTTACATGTGGTGTGTGGTGTATGTCTTGAAAGTGACATAACCCCGGGGCATCCATCTTGAGGAGAAAGGAGAAAGTGTAGGATACTTTAGAAGTACAGAAGGAAAACTACATCCTCTGTTTATAAGCAAAGGAAAGAAAACGGACCCTACTGCTGTTCAGAAATCTTAGTAAAATTGTTGGCTCACTCCTCCAGGAGGAGGGTATGACGGAAGGATCAAGAGCTCGGGATTCTGCCCCGTGCGGATACCATCCCATCTCCCCACTGTGCATCAGCCGCACGACCTCACCAACCCACCCTGGACTAAAGGTATTGCTGCTAGAGTCCATTCACATGTGGGTCTTTATATAACCAGATCTCTCTGCAGTGTTTGACACTGCTGACCAAACTCATCTTCCAGAAAAACACATATCCCTTGGCTTCAGGATACCCGCTCCTCGTTTGCCATTCTTCTCTGTCTACTCTGCAGCCCTTTAAATATTAGCACTCTTTGGGGCTCTTACGCTCCATTTCACAACAGTATTTACTCATTTATCTACCCACGTATTGATTATTTAACAAGCATTCAGATAACAAGAGACACAATGACCTATATGGCTTATAGAGGTTAAAACACTTACCCCAGGGTGCCTGGATGGCTCAGTCGGTCAAGCATCTGACCAGCTCAGGTCATGATCTCGGGGTCCTAGGATGGAGCCCTGCGTCAGGCTCCCGGATTAGCAGGGAGTCTGCCTGTCCCTCTCCCTCTGCCCCAACCCCCCACCCCTGCTCATGTTCTCACTCTCTCAAATAATAAAATCTTAGAGTAAAATAAAACACATCTCCCCAGTCAACCCTACAGTGTGTGTGCCATTACTGTCCCTATTTTACTAACGAGGGATCTGCGGCACAGGGAGATGAAGTACCTCGATCAAGGTCATAGAGTTAGTAAGTAGCAGGGTCAGAATTAGTACTCTCTGGCACTCCTACCCATTTCCTCTGCTTTCTCCTCCAAACCTGCCCCACTCAAATCCCTTCTGCAAAGTTATTGACTTCCAAAATGCAAATGGAAAATGATTTCCCTAAGACCTTGTAAAGCCAAATCCTCACCTTGCCTCGTCCCTCTCTAGTCTCATTGAGCCAGCTCTCTCTCCATATACCATGTCTCAGCCATATGGGATGACTCCAAGCACCTCCAATGTCCCTGATCCATGCCCTCCCTCTGCTTGAAACCCTCCGCTCCAAGCCTCTTCACTTGGCTCAGCCCTACCCATCTATTAGGCATCACTACACCCTCTGAAAGCTTTCCCTGCTCTCCCATTCATGTCCAGGTTAGCTGGCCCTGTATACTCCTACCTCCTACAATCACCACCACTCAGTACACTTCACTGTAATTGCCCGTTTCATTGCCTCCCTCCCGCCTTGGGATAGAAGCCCCAAGAAGGCTACAGTGTGTGTCCAGCTTACCAAACATCCTACCCCTGGCATGTGGTCATTACCGAATATACGCTGTTCAGTGAGTTAAGGATTTATACCCAAGTGCCTGGCATAGAGGAGGTGCAGTAATGGCCCAGGTATTATCTGCAAGCATAAAGCTGGTTTATTAAGCAGGTATGAGTCCATTTTATTTTGGATGGAACTGCCAACACCATGCTCAGTAGGATCAGAGCTGACATTTGCAGTCTAGGTTCCATCTTAAACCAGAGGGGTGGAGGGTGGGAGAGCCCTCGGGGCTCCCTTCCCCAGCTGCCACAAACACACTAACTCCCCAGGATCCCACACTCCAGGGCTCAACATTTCCACCTGGTGGGATCAGGGTCATACCGACACAGTTCAGGCAGAGGGCTGGGCTCTCTACAGTCTTTTCCCTGCTCTGCTGCTAACCCCATGAGTCATTTCTCCTCTCAGTTCCTTCATTTGTCAAATAAGGGATTTGAGGGCAAGTAAAAACAAGAGTGACTACAAAACACTCTACAAACATAAGCCCCCATCTTCTCCAAGAAGTCTTCTAGACTTAGCTAGGTAAACACACTCAAGCCCTGAGAGATTCAGGGCAGAGCCAAGTCCCCTGAAGTCCAGCGCAAGGGGGAGTACAGAGAGGAGGGTGCTCTGTGCCGTGTGTCCCCTGAATGCCAGCCTCCCACTGTGCCAATAATCTGAAATCTGAGCCAGATGTCTCCAGGAGTGCAAGCTGGCATGCAAACAGGAGTCATCCAAATGCCTCCCCTGACCACAAACTCCCTGAGTTGCAAATTATTAACCTGCTTAGCTCTCCTGCAGAGATAAGAGCTACTGGGGGATAGAAGGGTGTTGGAAAGTCCCCTTCATGCAAAAAGCCTTTTCAGGAGCAAAGAGCCTTCCCTTAGCGCTTCTCTGCCTTTCTTATCTACTGCTAATCCTAAATTTATACCAGCCTTGCAAAAATGTCCAATCTTCAACTGGGGGCAGTAATGATTCATCCCAAGAGGACTCTCATCCTGTTGAGACTAGTAAATAAGGCTCCTGTTCACACACTCCACTACCCGGAGGCCTGCAAGGGAAGAGCTGGATTAGTCAAAAAAATAATTAACGCGCTGGCTGGCACATTTTGTCAAAATTGACCACACTTGTCTGAACATCTTCAGACCATCCATCCCTGTCGCCACCAGGAGCCTGGAGAAATCCACTGGCTGATAAACCAACTGGATTACACTCACATTTATGAATTTCCGACTGAATCCCCTTGAAAAGACTGTGTAGGAAAAGTGAAGCAGAGAGACAGAATCAGCTTGGCCTCAAGTCAGAAGTAGCTTTGTGGGGAAGAGCATGGACTCTAGGTTTTAATCCTGCTCTGTCACTCCCCAGGTGGGTGACTTTCCCTCTTCAAGCCTCAGCTTCCTTCTCTGTAAAATGGTCCGGCTATCTCCTAAGTTAGGTTTGGTCTGATCATTGAATTAGATGATCCAGGTAGAGCACTTGGCACAAAATAAACACCCAAGAAGTGTGTGAGGGCAGGTTGGGGAGAAGGTGCAGGTCGGGGTGTGTAAATGATCTTTGGTGATGGAGAAAAGAGTCCACACTCCATCAAAGATGTTTAAAACTAATCTCTAGTTAGTAGCTATGTCTATCCCCCTTCACCACTCCCCAACCCCAATGGGACAAGGCTGCCCTGACTTGGTGCCTACTTCTAGAACAGAGCCCAAAGCAATTCATCTAAATTCTGGGAAACATCAAACATGTATAGTAAAAACAGCCTTAAAACTAAGGAGTCTACAGGAATATATTTAACAAAGGACATGCAAGCCTTGTACACTGGAAACTACAACAGTGTTGAAAGAAATTAAAGACCTAAAGAAACAAAAAGACATTCTATTCCTGGATCAGAAGACTTAATATTGTTAAAGTGGCAATACTCCCCTCTCAAATCGATGCCCAGATTCAAGGCAATCCCTACTCAAATCCCAGCAGCAGGCTTCTTTGCAGAAACTGACAAGCTGGTCCTAAAATTCATATGGAATGTATATGATCCAGTAACTCCACTACTGGATATTTGCCCAAAGAAAATGGAAGTATCATCAAAAAGATACATGCATCTCTATATTTATTACAGCATTAATCACAACAACCAAGATAGAAAAGCAGCCCAAGTGTCCATCAAAAGATGAATCAATAAAGATGTGATATGCGTGTGCACGCGCGCATGCACACACCCACACACCCACACACACACACACACTCACCCATAAAAAATAATGTGATCTTGCCATTTGCATGGTATGGATGGACCTAGTGGGTATTATGCTATGGGTATTATGGGTATTATATGGGACCTATGGGTATTATAAAATGAAATAGGTAAGCCAAAGAAAGACAAATACCACCTAATTTCCCTTATATGTGGAATCTAAGAAACAAACAAATAAACATAAAACAGAAACTTAAACACAGAGAACAAACACAGAGAATAAACACAAAGAACAAACTTGCCAAAGGGGAGGTGGATAGGAGATGGGTGAAACAGATAGAGAAATAGCCAAACAATCTTGAAGGGGAAGAATAAAGTTGTAGGACTCATACTTCCAACTTTAAAACTTCCTATAAAGCTACACTCATCCAAACACTGTGCTATTGGCAGAAGAACAGACCTATACTTCAATAGAGCAAAACTGAGTCCAGAACCAAATCCTGACATTTATGGCCAACTGATTTTCAAAAAGGTTCCAAGACAGTTCAATGGGGAAAGAATAATCTTTTTTATGTTCATTTTTTTAAAAGATTTTTTGTCTTTCGTTATTTTGTAAGTAGAGAGAGGGGAGCGGGGGGTGGGAGGCAAAGGGAGAGGGAGAGAGAGAATCTCAACCAGATGTCTCCCTGACTGCAGAGCCTGCCACGGGGCTTGATCCCAGGACTCTGAGATCATGACTGGAGCTGAAATCAAGAATTAGGTTCTCGGGGCACTTGGGTGGCTCAGTTGTTAAGCCTCTGCTTTTGGCTCGGGCCCTGATGCCTGGGTACTGGGATTGAGCCCCGTGTTGGGTTCCCTGCTTGGCAAGGAGCCTGCTTTTCCCTCTCCTACTCCTCCTGCTTGTGTTCCCTCTCTCATTGTGTCAGATAAATAAACAAAATCTAAAAAAAAAAAAAAAAAAAAAAAGGATGCTTAATCAACTGAGCCACCCAGACACCCCTATTTTTTTTTAAGATTTTGTTTATTTGAAAGAGAGAGAGAGAGCATGAGCACAAGCTGAGGGAGGGCAGAAGGGGAGGGAGAAGAAGACTCCCTGCTGAGCAGGGAGCCCAATGCAGTTGCCCAATAATAATCTTTCTAAAACACATATAATGTGGTGTGCGCCTGGGTGTCTCAGTCACTTAAGCGTCTGCCTTCAGCTCAGGTCATGATCCTGGGTCCAAAGATGGAGTCCCTTGTCAAGGTCCCTGCTCTGCAGGGAGTCTGCTTCTCCTTCTGCACCCCCTCCCACTCATTCTCCAAATCTTAAATTAATAATAATTAATTGATAAATAAAATCTTTTTAAATATCTTCAAAAATAAATAAATAAATAATCTTAAATAAATAAATACTTTTTATATTTTATTAATATAATCTTAATAAATAAAATCTTTGAAAAAAAAAACCCACACATAACTGGATAGCCACATGCCAAAGAATTAAGTTGGATCCCTCACACCATATATAAAAAGTAATTTAAAAAAATGGATCAGTGGGTGCCTGGGTGGCTCAGTGGGTTAAGCCGCTGCCTTCGGCTCAGGTCATGATCTCAGGGTCCTGGGATCAAGTCCCACATAGGGCTCTCTGCTTGGCGGGGAGCCTGCTTCCCTCTCTCTCTCTCTTTCTCTGCCTGCCTCTCTGCCTCCTTGTGATCTCTCTCTCTGTCAAATTAATAAATAAATAAAATCTTTAAAAAAAAAAAAAAAAAGGATCAGAGACCTAAAATGTAAAAGTTGCCACTATAAAAGTCAGAGAAGAAAACATAGGAGAAAATCTTCAGGACCTTAGGTTAGGCAACGGTTTTCATATGACACTAAAAGCACAAACAGCAAAGGAAAAACATAGATAACCTGGACAACAATTTAAAACTTGTGCTTCAACAGACATCATCAAGAAAGTAAAAAGACAATCTACAGAATGGGGAAAAAATTGCAAATCATGTATCTGGAATATATAAAAAACTCACAACCAACAATTAAAAAAAACCAGACAACACAATTTTTTTAAATGGTCAAAGGATTCAAACAGACATTTCTCCAGCAAAGATACACAAAAATAAACTGCAGGGGCACCTGGGTCGCCCAGGTCATGATCCCAGGGTCCACATCTCAGGGCTCTTCCACCACCCTTCCCTGCCTCTCACGATCTCCCTCCCCGCCCCACTCAAATAAATAAATAAAATCTTTCCCAAAATGTACAAAATAAAAATAAACTCTATGAGCACATGCAGAGATGCTCGACCTCACTAGCCACCAGCGAACAGCAAACCACAGCGAGACGCCGCGCCCCACCCACTAGCGTGTCGGTACTCAAGCATACAGGCGATGACTAGTGGGGCTGAGGACGTCGGGAAGTCAGAATGCTCACACGGTCAGCGGGAGTGGAAAATGGTGCAACTGGGCAGTTCCTCAAGTTGATAAATATAGATTACAGACAGATACATATCATTGACATACAGGTAGATATTGTAGGGTTTCGTTTATACGGAATGTCCAGAACAGGCATATCCACAGAGACAGAGAGATGAGCGGATGTCCCCGTGCTGGGGGGCCGGACACGAGAGCGTGGAGAGTGTCTGCTAACAGGTATGGGGCTTCTTGTTGGGGTGAAGAAAAGGTTGTGGAACCAGCAGTGATGGTTGCCCAACTCTGTGAAGGTGTGAAACCCCTGAATCATACTCCAGGGACCCACAGCTCTCTGATCGGTTCAGGCCCTCTCTCTCCCTACCTACCGCAGAGCACTACCCCACTAACCTAAATTCCTGCCCACTGTCGCCATAGCAGCAACGACAACACAAGTGACACTTATCGTGAATTCCGTGTGGGGTATTGTTAGAGCTGCCACCCAGTGCGAGCTGACAGGAAATGCCCTGTGAAGGGCTGCACAGGGAGCTTCAGCAGCTCAGCATGCAAGCCCTGAGGGATTACCCCCACCCCACTTTGGGGATCTCAGCCCCTAACATTCCCTCATGTCACTCCAGTGCTCTGGTAGGCTTCAGATAAAATATGGGACGCCCAGATAAGTTTTCATTTCAGATGAGCAATGAGTAACGTTTTCATAGAAGGAGGTCCCAAATGGCGTGTCATTCATTGTTTATCTGAAATGAAAATTGCCTTGGAGTCTTGCATGTTTATTGGCTCTATCTGGCAACCGTCCACACCCACCTCCAGGTCATTTCTGAAACACACGAAGCACACTTTCACCTCAGGATCTTTGCACTGGCTTTTCCTTCTGCCTGAAATTCTCTTCCCCCAAATCTCCACAGGGCTCCCTTTCAAACTTCGGGTCTTTGTCCAAACAGGACCTCAACATACGGAGGTCTCCAAACCAACTTCTGCCGGGCACTCTGATGTTCCTTCCCCTGAGGGACAACCCAACATGTTATATATTTAGTTGCTAATTGTCTGCCTTCCCCTTTATAAGAAACTCCTTGAGAGCACGGCTTCTTTTATTCACCGCTGCATTCCCAGTGCTTAGAACAGGACCTGGCACGGAGCAGACAATAAGTGAATATTTACTGAGTGAATACAGAAGGGCTGGGCATGGGTTATCTCCTCTACTCTTCCAAGGAGCCCATGAGACAAGTACTGCCATCAGCCATGTTTCATAGACGAGGGATCAGAGACACACAAAAGCTAAATACCTCATCTGGGGGCCCACCATAGCCAGATGTAGGTTCAGACCCCAGAGTCCACGCTCTGCCCACCTCACTACATCGGCTCAATGTCCCAGGCAGAGGGGCACCTCGGGGCGAAGGTACCAGGTATTTTGGCCTCCATCCCCTGTCGCCTGTTCTGGGTGAGAGGGAGGAAAGAACCACCACCACTATGTCTATATTTGCATCAGACTCCATAATCACAGAATTCAATCATAGTACTTGGATTTGCCTGAACAATTACTATTCAACATCAAGTGTGTCAAATAACCCTTCAACGTCCATGCAATGGAGAAGACTGTGTGGGTATCTGTACTCACTTTTATTTCTTCTTGAACATCAAGATTGTGGAAATTTAAATCAGGTTGCTCTTTCAAAAACTGGTGGAAATAACACTGGTTTCGTACTTCGTCGAAGTGCCAACTGGAGTTTCCATATACACTTAACTAGCAAACAGAAACCAGCAAGTCACTTACTTAGCATTCATATAATGGCACTGCCCACAAAGAAATGATCATTACCATCCCTGGCCCTGTGCAGGCTGAGAGCACAAATCCTCTGAGTTTTTCTTCTAGAGAGAACACTGGATAAATCAATTCCTTAAAATGCCACCCGCTGGCCCAGTGCCACACAAATGTGGTTGGGATAGATTTGTAGAGTAGAAGCTGTAGAAGATAGATTTGTAGAGAAGAAACACTTCTAGTGTTTCATGACAACCAGAATGGCAAACCAATGCTCTCAAATGCAGAACAGGCCAAATTAAAGAGCCCACATTTCTAGCATATTTTCGTGAACCTTCTATCCAGGCTCAGAACTCCTGTTGGTGAAGTGATGCAAATGATGGTCATTTGGGGAGAAAGACACATTCCACTGGTCTTGGAGGGGTTTTTTTGTTTTGTTTTGTTTTAAATATTTTATTTATTTATTTGACAGACAGAGATCACAAGTAGGCAGAGAGGCAAGCAGAGAGTGAGGAAGGAAGCAGGCTCCCTGCTGAGCAGAGAGCCCGGTGCAGGGCTTGATCCCAGGACCCTGAGATCATGACCTGAGCAGAGGCTTTAACCCACTGAGCCACCCAGGTGCCCCTTGGAGTTTGTTTTTTTATTTATTTGACTGAAAGAGACACAGCAAGAGAGGGAACACAAGCAGGGGGAGGGGCAGAGGGAAAGCAGGCTTCCTGTTGAGCAGAGAGACTGATGGGGGACTCAGTCCCAAGATACTGGGATCATGACCTGAGCTGAAGGCAGATGCTTAACTGACTGAGCCATCCAGATGTCCCTGGTCTTGGAGTTTGAATCCCCACAGAGTGAATATTTAAATTGTATCTCAGAAAATTCTTAGAATCATCCACTTAAAAACCCAACTAGTTCTCAGGAATAAAAGAAATCTGGCAACTTCTAGTGTTGGTGCCCAGCAGAGTTTGACCCAGGGGCTGATCTCTTTCAAGGAGTGTTCCCATCTGTGACTCCAGAGCCTGACTCACGAATCCTTTTCAGTCACCTGGGCTCCTTCCATGTGACCATTCCTCAGGGCTCTAGCTTGGGCTTTTGTTCATTTCATGCTAAATAGAACATCTGGGGGGCGCCTGGGTGGCTCAGTCATTAAGCATCTGCCTTCAGCTCAGGTCATGATCCCAGGGTCCTGGGAGCAAGCCCTGCATCAGGCTCTGCGCTCGGCGGGGAGTCTGCTTCTACCTTTCCCGCTCCTCCTGCTTGTGCTCACTCTCTCTCTCAAGTAAATAAATAAAAATCTTTGGAAAAAAATAGTTCATGCCTTTTATGGCTGAGTAGTATTCCATTGTATGGCTATACACAGGGTGTTTATACATCTCTCATAATACATATCTTTTTGTATGTATCAACTGTTAGGCTATAAAAGAAAAAAAAACCTACGACGTTAGCTACAGTGGAGAACAGATGGAAGGATGGAAAAACTGGATGCCAGAAGAGGAGGCTGTTACAGTCCTTTCAGGAAGAGATAAAGCTTTTATCTATTTATCTGAGAGACACACAGCATGCAGGGGGAGGAGCAGAGGGAGAGGGACAGGCAGACTCCTTGTTAAACACAGAGCACATCATGGGGCTTGATTCCATGACCCTGAGATCACGACCTGAGCTGAAATCAAGAGCTGGATGTTTAATCAACCGAGCCACCCAAGCGCCCCTGGGTGGCAATTTTTTTTTAAGATTTTATTTATTTATTTGATAGACAAAGATCACAAATAGGCAGAGAAGCAGGCAGAGAGAGAGGGGGAAGCAGGCTCTCCGCTGAGCAGAGAGCCCGATGCGGGGCTCGATCCCAGGACCCCGGGATCATGACCTGAGCCGAAAGCAGAGGCTTAACCCACTGAGCCACCCAGGCACTCCGCAATTTTTAAAAACAGATGGTGCAGCTGGACTGTGCGGTCATTAGCCCTCTCATTTACTGGCTGTGTGACCGAGGACACAGTGCTTACTGTTGCCCATCTGCAAACAGGAACTAAAACCTAACTCACAGGACTGCAGGGTAGGTTAAATGAATGAATATGACACACTTAGCCCAGAACCTGGCACATAGGAAATGTGGCAGTAAATGTTTGCTAATATCATGATCATTAACAAGCGTGCAGACTGGAGAAAAGAAAAATTAAGGAGCTAAAACTGCCAGGATTGCTGATTACCTATTCACCAGGCTACACACTAGTACTATTCATTCAAATGGGGGTATAAGAGGTTGATGGGGAGAAGACTACACTGTCAGCCTCAACACATGTCAATTCTGAGTGCCCTTGGTTCATCTAAAAGTTGATGCCTAGGAGCCAGTCTCTCTGTTTATGGAGAAGGTCCGGAGAGTAGAGATCCAGAGGATCGAGGGCAAAAGGCTCTGCAGAAAGCAGGAGAAATGGCGACCAGAGGGACTGGCCTGAGGCAGGGGTAGAGTTGCCAGATAAAAACAAGACGTACAATTAAATCTGAATTTCAGGTTAACAATGCAATAATTTTTAGTATAAGTATGTCCCAAGCAATACTTTATACTAAAAAACAACACATTGTTTATCTAAAATTCAGATGTCATTGGGCTTCCCAGATTTTTATTGGTAAGTCTAGAAACCCCAGACAAGACCGACCTGGCCTCTGCCATTGAAGAAGTGAGTAGGAAGAAGGTGGGTATAGGAGAGGCAAGGTTAAGGAGCCTGGGTGGCACAGTCAGTTGAGCGTCTGACTCTTGGTTTGGGCTCAGGTTGTGATCTTGGGGTCATGAGATCAAGCCTTGCATCAGGCTCTGTACTGGGCATAGAATCTGCTTGGGATTCTATCTTCTTCTCCCTCCACTCCTCTCCCCCGCTGTCTCTCTCGCTCTAAAATAAATAAATCTTAAAAATAAAAAAAATGTAGAGGAAGCTTTGATGAATTCTGCTCTCCTTTTGAAGTAGAGTTTGCTGCTGAGCATGATAAGATGGGGAGATGGCAGGTAGGATGTTTGAGAAAGGGGGGGGGGGCCTGGATAATAAAATTCATAAGACGGGATGGCTCAGTTCATGTGGGGACAGTGAATGTGTGAGGTCTCCAAAGGCCCAGATACCAAGGTGCAGGGGAAGAGAAAGTGGATGGGCAGGTTTATTTATGGCTAGGGTTTTATTGGACAGGGGAGTCACAACATCAGAAAGGCAAAGGGGTCTGGAGAATAAAGAGCAAGACAGTTACAGACCTAATGGGACATGGAGTCTGAGTCGGGCAGAGTGGGAAGTGAGGAAAGGAGAGGCTAATAGGAAGTAGAGGTTTTAATTTGCTACAATACATCTGTTCTACAATGAAATAAAAAGTCCAAATCCAAATGATTAAGAGGCTTGGGTAGTCTAGTTCTATTTCTTTGGGAAACTTTCCTCTTCCGCAAAACAATATCCATTAATTTTTTTCCTTAGAAGGACTTTATAAATAACCAGTTTAATCACTGAAAATCTGTTCCCTTTGTAAATCAGACAAGTTGGTACCTACCCAGTTGTTGGGTGGTATGGTTGTGCCACTGTCACGCCTACAGTCGTGCCAGATGTAATAGTCAGTGTATTTCCCTGTCCGATTCCGACTCAGTTGAAACCAAGCATGTTTATCACTGGTATGGTTTGGTATAAAATCAATTATTAATTTTAAACCTAATGAAAGTATTTCAAATGTTAAGAAGAAATTACTTTAGAATAATACACATCAGTTAAGGAAAAAAACACTTTAACCCCCATCCCCCCCCCCACCTGCCACTCAGTTTACCTTTGTCATGTATGGCTGCAAGCAGATCCTCAAAATCTTTCATCGTTCCAAAAATGGGATCAATTTCTCGGAAATCTTCAACACCGTGTCGGAAATCTTTAAGGGATGATTTATAGAATGAAGTAATCCAAATAGTTTTTATATTTAAACTTGCAATGTAGTCCAGTTTCTCTTGGATACCTAAAGAAAAAAGTTAAGGCCATGAAAAATAAAGTCGGGTTTCTTTAGTTGAAGGATTAAAAAATAAAACCAACATGCCTAAAATTGAAATATTTATATTGAAAGAGAAATATTTGGAATTTTGTTGAATTTGAGTGCAATTCAAATAGAAAGGTCTAGTTCTACAAGCAGCATCAAATTGTCTTCTAGCAATAACTTTGACATTTAACATAAACGTAGAACATTTTAAAAATCTATGTGTGTGGGACGCCTGGGTGGCTCAGTTGGTTAAGCGGCTGCCTTCGGCTCAGGTCATGATCCCAGCGTCCTGGGATCGAGTCCCGCATCGGGCTCCTTCCTCAGCAGGGAGCCTGCTTCTCCCTCTGCCTCTGCCTGCCACTCTGTCTGCCTGTGCTCGCTCTCTCCCTCTCTCTGACAAATAAATAAATTTTAAAAAAAATTTTAAAAAAATCTATGTGTGCATTATTCATATATTATATTTAAAACTAAGGCTAGGTTGCCTGGGTGGATCAGTCGTTAAGCGTCTGCCTTCAGCTCAGGTCATGATCCCAGGGTCCTGCTCAGTGGGAAGCCTGCTTCTCCCTCTCCCACTCCCCCTGCTTATATTCCCTCTCTCTCTCTCTCTCTCGCTGTCTCTCTCTGTCAAACAAATAAAATCTTTAAATAAAATAAGATAAATAAATAAAATAAAACTAAGGCTAGAGGGGCACCTGGGAGGCTCTGTTGGTTAAGCATCTGACTCTTGATCTCAGCTCAGTTCTTGATCTTGGAGGTTGTGAGTTCAAGTCCGGTGCTGGGCACCTATGGAGCCTACTTTTTAAAAAATCAATTAAAAAAAAAAATAAGGGGCATCTAGGTGGCTCAGTGGGTTAAGCCTTTGCTTTTGGCTCAGGTCATGATCCCAGGGTCCTGGGATCGAGCCCCACATCGGGCTCTCTGCTCAGCAGGGAGCCTGCTTCTCCCCCCTCCACCTGCCTCTCTGCCTACTTGTGATCTCTGTCTGTCAAATAAATAAATAAAATCTTTAAAAAAATAAAATAAACAAAAGGGGCGCCTGGGTGGCTCAGTGGGTGAAGCATCTGCCTTCAGCTCAGGTCATAATCCCGTGGTCCTGGGATTAAGTCCCACATCGGGCTCCCTGCTCAGCAGGGAGTCTGTGTCTCCCTCTCCCTCTGCTGCTCCCCCTGCTTGTGCTCTCTTGCTCTTTCTGTCAAATAAGTAAATAAAGACTTAAAAAAGAAAATAAAAATAAAACCAGGCTACAGTATTAATTTATTGTGCACATGGTTTTTGAGCACCTAATCTAGGCCGGGTGCTGGGCTAAGGGCCAAGGAACAAAGAAGAGTAATGTGTGGTCTAGGCTGCACCGTCCAACGGGACAGCCCCATGCCTCGTGTGGCCATTGTTGAGCACTCGCAATGTGACCAGTGTGACCTGAGATGTGCTATGAGTATAAAACACTCATGGGATTCTGAAGAATATAAGAATGTAAACTATCTCATTAATACAAAATGTTGGTTGTATGTTGGAATGATATGTTGGCTTAAGCCAAATACTTGATTAAGATGGATTTTAAATTAAAATTAGACTTTTTAAAAGATTTTCTCTTTAAGTAATCTCTACACCCAACGTGGGGCTTGAACTTACAACCCCAAGGTCAAGAGCTGTGTGCTCTACCGACTGAACCAGCCAGGTACCCCCAAAATTAAATTATTATTAAAATGAATTTCTCCTATTTCTCTTTTTAACTTGTTTGAATGTGGCTCCTAGAGAATTTCAAATTACCTATGTGGTTCACATTTTATTTCCTTTGGACAAGGCTGAAGCCAAGAATTTATACAGAAGAGAATTCTAGATATGGCTATATAGAGACATGGGAATGAAACTCTTTGTACTTGGAACCTTGTAGAATAATTAGCAGATAGCGTGGTTTTTTGTGTGGCTCTGGTTCAGAGTCCTAAATGCAGATCAGAGACTCGAGTATAGTATTTTTTTTTTTAATTTATTTGACAGAAGAGATCACAAGTAGGCAGAGAGGCAGGCAGAGAGAGAGGAGGAAGCAGGCTCCCTGCTGAGCAGAGAGCCCGATGTGGGACTCGATCCCAGGACCCTGAGATCATGACCTGAGCCGAAGGCAGAGGCTTAACCCACTGAGCCACCCAGGTGCCCTCGAGTATAGTATTCAATCTCCAGTAACTGTCTGTGGGGCCCATATGTGGCTTCCTATAATCAGAGCCTGTCCTAGGTCACGGAACCAGCTGGAGGTCACTGAGACCAAAACACAAAGCCCTCTGGTTCCTGGCTTGGGAGCTCTTCCCCTATGACTGGCTGCTTATGTTAGTCCTCTCTGTACCTCAGTTCCCCCATTATAGGTGTCTGTGACACCTCCAAGACTGTTCTCAGCCAACAAAAGGATTTTGATTTAAATCGGAACAACAGGGCGCCTGGGTGGCTCAGTGGGTTAAGCCGCTGCCTTTGGCTCAGGTCATGATCTCAGGGTCCTGGGATCGAGTCCCGCATCGGGCTCTCTGCTCAGCGGGGGGCCTGCTTCCCTCTCACTCTCTCTGCCTGCCTCTCTGCCTACTTGTGATCTCTCTCTGCCAAATAAATAAATAAAATCTTAAAAAAATGCTTAAAAAAATCGGAACAACAATACAATGTATCTTAAGAATAGGCCACAGGAACAGGATGTTAAAAATAAAGGGTCTGGACAGACACAAAGTAAACAAGGGATCCCAGGCCCCCACTCCAGGGGCAGAAGGCAATCACCAAAACACAAATAGTTTCCAATAATAACAAGCAGATCCCCTCAACCTCAAGAACAAAGACCTATTGATTACAGGCTAGTCCCTCCAGGCAAAGCTACTAGAAAGGGCAAATGTAGGAGCTGATAAGACCTTGCCCTGTGCACCGGAATTTGGGCTGTATCAGAAGCTTACGAAGGGAGGGCAGGAAGGGGGAAGTTTATCTTTGGGTTTGGGGGTTTTAGCTCTATTCTGTCAAAACATCACTTTTCCTAGGCATTTCCTACATATAGGCAACAGGTGCTAAAGGCCACGGCGGCATAGGGGGTATGCAAGGGAAGTCATCCAGATAGCTTACAAAGCGCTATTAGAGGGTACTGGAAACAGTCCAGAGCCCTGCAGGAGCTCTGGGGAGGGGAGAGCATGTTCTGAGCAGGAGGCAAAGAAAAGATTAATGCAGAAAATGGGTTTCAACTGCACCTTGGAGGACAGATAATATTTCAATTGGTGAAGATGCAGGGAAGATACAAAAAAGAGAAGTTTAAGCTCCTATTTGTAACACTTTAAAGTTAGATTAAGCTCATCCCCAGGTCCCACACTTTATTAAATCATTGTTTTATTTTTTTCAAACTAAGTATTCTAACAAAAAATTATGTTATTTTGGTTTTTATCGTTACCCTGAACTAGGGTGACTGTGTCAACCAAGTTGCCCAGGACAGTTTCAGTTTATGCCTGCAGTCTGGCAAAATTTTACTTTTAAAAGTGTCGCGGGGCGGGGGGGTTGGCTCAGTCTGTTAAGTGTACAACTTTTTATTTCAGCTCAGGTCATGATCTTAGGGTCGTGAGATCAAGCCCCACGTGGCCTGGAGCCTGCTTGGATTTTCTCTCTCCCTCTCTCTCTGCTCCTCCCCTCCCTCTCTAAAAACAAAAACAAAAAACAACCCCTAAAACAAAACAACAAAAAGAAGTATCCTGGGAGCACCCAGGTGGCTCAGTCAGAAGCCTATGCGACTCTTGATCTCAGGGTTGTGGGTTCAAGCTGCACCTTGGGTGTGGAGATTACTTAATAAAATCTTAAAAAAAAAAAAGTGTCCTGGTTTGAGCAATAAAGTATAAGGATATTCTATACATAACTCACTTGGAAATTATTAGCGTAACTTTAAAAAAGTAATTTTTTACTTTGTGTTTCATTTTGTTTTTACTAGTAGGAATATTATTTTAAATAATCCTCAAGTCACGTAATGTCCAACACACCCCGCTCATGCCTTTTTCAATTTCATCTCTCAGGATTTAAACTTTAAAGGCTTAGTCTATACCTTTTAAAGACAGGACTTAATTTTTTTCTACATTATTTATGCTTTATTCACTAATAAACTCTCAGCCAGATGACCAAACTAGCTCCTACATATACTGGGAAACCAATTCCAAACGATCACTCTGAAGAAATTAACTGGAAGGTGCACAGAGGCAGGAAGCAAGCGAGGAGGAAGTCTACTCATGTCAGAAGTGAAAATCAATTAGCTAAGTATATGTACTTAGTGGGCAATAAATGAAACAACTCAACGGGGGCTCAAAGGCCTCCGGTAAGCAGCCCTTCGTCATGCAAAGAACTGCTGGGCTGTGCTGAACAGCTTTTCAAATATCATAAACAAGGAGACACTCAGTGTGACCAGTCACAACAGAATGTGCTTAGTGCACAAGCCAGGCATAATTCGGTTTCGAGGATTGAGAGCCATAAAGCAACCTCATCCCGGCCCCACCCAAATCCAGCCTCTGCACCCACCTCTCAGGTCTCCGTTCCCATCCTGGTCACTGTCCTTGAAAGATCTCGGGTAGATCTGGTATATGGGCCCCGCCTGCCACCAGTCCAGGCACTTGGGGGAGACGGCGATGATGGCTATGGTGGCCACAGTGAGCACGAGCACAGAAGCCACGGTGAGCCAGAAGAGCACTTCCCGGGGCACCCGGTAGCGGGCCTGGCCGGAGAACTGGAACAGCACCTCCTTGGGCATGCCCGCATACGGCCTGATGCCTTGTAAGGCGGGCTCAGTGGGGCCAAGGATGGCCACCGCGCCGTCTGGCGGGCTGCCCAGGTCCGGCTCCTTCTCCAGGATGTCTTCATTCTGCACAAACCCGTTGTTTGTCTGGCATCTCCGCAGACTCATCCCGATGGAGTCTCTCTTGCCTTTATCCTCAGCCATGTCCCACAGCCTGATCCCTTCAGTGTACCTTCCTGCAATAACAAAGCTGGAGAGGTGGCTGACTGAAATGCTTGGTGGTGTTAATGAGCTTTTGTGGTTTATAAATAAACCTGGCTGGACAAAGTCCAGCCAAACAAGGAAGGGTAAAGGTAAAAGGGGTTTAAAAAAATTCTCTGTACATCAGCCCTTGAGGCTGTTGTGGCTACAGTCCTAACACTGAGGGAGTCAGCCCTGGATTGGGACAGGGGCATGGAGGAGGAGAAACCGAAAAAGGAGGCAGGTTCCACCGCAATTTAAGATGTTACTCGGTTGAGTGCGCTGATGTTCACAGTGGCATTATTCACAATAGTCAAAGGGTGGAAACAAGCCAGGTGTCCATCAAGAGATGAATGGACAAAATGTGATCTGTGCATACAATGGAATATTACTAAGCCGTAAAAAGGAAATCCTGTTGAGGGTTACAACATGGATGAATCTTAAAGACACTATGCCCGGTGAAAGAAGCCAGTTACAAAAGGACAGATCATATATGATTCCACTTCTATGGGGCCTCTAGACTCATTCATGGGGACAGAGAGAGTAGGAGGAAGGGAGATATGGGGAGTCATTGTTCACTGAGTACAGCACTTCCATTTGGGAGGATGAAAAATTTCTGGAGACGGATGGTGGTGACAGTTGCACAACAATGTAAACATGCTTGACGCCTCAGAATTGTGCACTTAAATAGTTAAAGAGGTAGATTTTATGTTAGATTTTACCACCATAAAAAAACAGCTTAAAAATGTTCATTTTAGCTAGGTACGAGAAAAAGAAACAAATCACCCACTTTTGCAAGGGGCATCAGGCCCTTCTTTATGTTTGGTTTTGAAGGTCTTTCTTGTTCCTACAAATCTGAGAAGAAGAACGTCTGGAGACAGGGAACAATGCTTTGTTACAGAAGCCAATTTCATTATATCTCAGGCCAACCATATAAATAAGCATTTGTACACTCTGCTGCACCCCAGGTGCCCTCAGTCTTGTTTTCTGTGTTTCTGTCTGTCGACAGAGATCACAAGGAGGCAGAGAGGCGGGCAGAGAGAGACGAGGAAGCAGGCTCCCTGCTGAGCAGAGAGCCCAATTCAGGGCTCAATCCCAGGACCCCGGGATCATGACCTGAGCCGAAGGCAGCGGTTTAACCCACTGAGCCACCCAGGCACCCCAACATTGCTGGGTTTTTGTCTTTGTTTTCTGTAGAATAACTTAGAAACAGTGTATGGCACAGAGGAATAAACCATTTGATTTTGTCCAAGTTATATTTTTTAATGAGGAAATCCCAATACCTAGCTCACTGAATGCATCCAATGACTGGCATCTTTCATTATTAATTATACACATGGTGTATTTGTTAGAAATCAAAAGAATTTAACATTATGTCTTGAAATTGCTTTATCTCTCAAACACATAATGGTAACTTTCACGCAAAGATCTAATTCCTTGTTTATAGCAGCAATGTCCACAATAGCCAAACTAGATGTCCATCAACAGATGAATGGATAAAGAATATGTGATACACACACACACACACAAACACACACACACACACACACACTGGCATACTATGCAGTCATCAAAAGAAATGAAATCTTGCCATTTGCAACAACATGGATGGAACTAGAGGGTATTATCCTGAATGAAATAAGTGAATCAGAGAAAGACAATTATCATATGATATCCCTGATATGAGGAATTTGAGAGGCAGAGTGGGGGGTTTGGGGATCAGGGAAAGAAAAAATGAAACAAGATGGGATCAGGAGGGAAACAAACCATAAGAGACTTTTAATCTTAGGAAACAAACTGAGGGTTGCTGAAGGGTGGGAAGGATTGAAAGGGTGGTTGGGTTATGGACATTGGGGAGGGTATGTGCTATGTTAAGTGCTGTGAAGTGTGTGAGCCTGACGATACACAGACCTGTACCCCTGGGGCAAATGATACATTATATGTTAATAAAAATAATTTTTAAAAAAGATCTAATTCTTGAAATTCAGTTACTGTTTGGGGAAAAACAATGTCCAAAAATACTCATAGTTTCAAAATAATTTTAAATTATAAAAAATAACTTTTAGTTATAAATCCTTAAATTCTAAATATGCAATCCTATATATGCAGAGAAAATGCTTTATCACAGCAATATGCCTTCATGACAAAATGTTTCATTTCAACTTTTCTACATTCAAGGTGGGGCTCACACTAATGTCCCCAGGGCCAAGAGTCACACACTCTATGGATTTGAGCCAGTCAGGTACCCCCTTCTACATCTCTACATTTTATTTTAAATAACAACAATACTTTGAGTTTCCAGAACATGAAAACTAGAATCTTTTTTTAAATTTTATTTATTTATTTGATAGAGCACAAGCAAGGAGAGTGGCAGAAGGAGAGGGGAAAGCAGACTCCCTGAGGAGCAGGGAGCCCAATGCCGGGCTCGATCCCAGAACCCTGAGATCATGACCTGGGCTGAAGGCAGGTACTTAACCAAGTGAGCCACCCAGGCATCCTGGAATCTTTTAAAAACAGTTGAATTAGGGGCATCTAGCTGGCTCAGTCGGAAGTGCATGAAACTCTTGATCTCAGGGTCTTGAGTCTGACCCCCACATTGGGTATAGAGTCTATTTTAAAAAAAAATTTTTTTAAATCATTAAAAAAAAAAACACTAAAAACAATTGAATGGTTAGATAACCATAAAGACAAGATGTCTTTGGTGGGGGGATTTTTTTAAAAATAAAAGCAATCACAAAAGATTGCTTGAATAGATTGAATAAAATTTTTGAATTTATTATATCACAAAATGTACGGATTGATGAGTATATGTAAAGTTGGGAAATATATTGGCAATAAATATGCCAAAGAACTTATGTCTTTAATGTTAAAGGTGCATATATATTGTTGGGATGTGTGTGTGTGTGTGTGTGTGTGTGTGTATATATATATATATATGAAATTTAATGATACCAATTTAAAAAATGTCAGTAGAAAATCTGGGAAAAATATAAAGGCATTTTACACAAATCGACTCACTAATATCAAAGAAACAAATGAGCGCTTTCAATCATATTGGCAAAGAACCTCTAAAAGATAATAGTGCTGGCAGTGTCTAGTGCAAATTAACATAATAATTCTAGAAATTAATTTGGCAATGTGTATCATGAGTTTTAACATTGTCAGAGTAATAAATGAAGCCAGATCTATCAGATTTTTAAAACTCCAGTAAAATGAGGAGTTAGTACAAAAGAAGGGATAAGGGGCACCCTGGTGGCTCAGTCATTAAGTGTCTGCCTTTGGCTCAGGTCATGATTCTGGGTCCCTGGGATTGAGCTTCATGTCGGGCTCCCTGCTCAGCTGGAAGCCTGCTTCTCCCTCTCCCACTCCCCCTGCTGTCTGTCTCTCTCTGGTCAAATAAATAAATAAAATCTTTAAAAACAAATACAAAAGAACGGATAAGGTCAAATGATTAATTGAACAAATTGGAGTCACCAACAACAGATTCCTATTCAGATGGGAATTTAGAAAAAGAAAAGGCAACATTTCAAATCAATCAGGAAAAGAAAGATTATTTAGTAAGTGATTCTGGACAACTAGCTAGCTATTTAAAAAAAGAAAACAAAACCATATAGCTTTCCTTATTCCTTACATCAAAATAAGTTCTAGGGGCACCTGGGTGGCTCAATCAGTTAAGCATCTGCCTTTGGCTCAGATCATGATCCAGGGTCCTGGGATCGAACCCCACACAGGGTTCCCTGCTCAGCGAGGAGTCTGCTTCTCCCTCTCCCTCTGTCCCTCCCCCCACTCACATTCTCTCTCTCTCTCAAATAAATAGATCTTAAAAATAAAAAAATAAAAAACAGAACAATCCACAAAGACAAAAGGCAAATGGTAAACACATATGACAAGCTGATTTCCATAATACAGAAACTGACTATATAAATGAACACCAAAATACAGAAAAATGGACAAAGGATATAAGCAGTTGACAAGAAAAAAATATAAGTGGTTAGTAAACAAAAAGTGTGTATTTCATATAAAAGTTAAGAAAGATAGACAAAAATTAAAAAGATACACTAATTTTAAACTATCACTTTGGCAAAAATGAAAGACTTTGATAATAACCAACATCTGAAAATATATAGGGAACCAGCACTCATACATTTCATGCATAAAGTAGAGCACACTTTGTATAGAACAATTTGGGAATATATGTCAAAATTAGAAATTGCATAACCTTTGGGGCGCCCAGGTGGCTTAGTTGGTTAAGCGTCTGCCTTTAGCTCGGGTCATTGATCCCAGGGTCCTGGGATGGAGCCCCATGTCAGTCTCCCTCTGCCACTTCCCCTGCTTGTGTGCTCTCTCTTGCTCAAATAAATAAATGAAATCATAAAAAAAGACAAAAATTTGCATGTAATGAGGATTATAAATTATAGTGCTATTTATAATAGCAAACACTGGAAACAATCTAAATGTTCAATGACATAAGACTAGCTAAAATATTATTGTATGTCCATATGGTAGAATATTAGTCATTAAGCATATTTTCCAAGATTTTTAACAACATGGAAGAAATCTTACATTATCAAGCTGAGTGGAGAAATGCAGAATATAAAGAAATTGTCCCAATTACATGAAAAAAAAATTGCATATATATCTGCAAAATCCAATTAGAAAATATGTTTAGAGTGTTTATCTCTGGGTTCTAAGATTATGGCTGACACTCATTTTGTTCTTTAAATTTTTTGATTTTGATACCTTTGATTTTTGATACCTCTAATTTTTTTTTCCATTAGAAAAAAATTAAGTCATGGAAACTGAGTTGGGAGTCTACCTAGAACTTCTAAGCAAGTGATAGAGTTTAATAATAAGATGACTTCTCCTAGCAATAGCCACCCAAAATCATAAACACCCCACACCCATACCTAAAGGAAAGAAAAGAAGCAAACTTCAAGAAAGAAAACGGAAAATAATTCAATGAACCAATACCAAAACACTGGACAGAAGAGGCAGTTGGCAGTAATCTAGACAAGATACCCAGAAAGCTAAGAATTCCAACTACAAAAGTACCAGGATCACTTACTTTCAAGGAGATTTTAAAATGAAAGATCTACTGCAGAAAGCAAAACACACGACTGTTACAACTTTTAGATGTGAATAGGAAATACGATGACTGAGATAGCTTCCAGAGGCAACACAGATAATCAGAACCAAGAAGCAGAGATAATGAGGAAAAACCACTCCCGTAAATTCAAATCCCAAGTGACTTATTAAATCGTGATAATAAAACAAAGAAGAGTGAAATATCTAGAAAATGGGAGACAGAATATTAAGGACTACCACAAGATCCAGAAACACTCGGTGAGTAAACAAAGAGACAAACAGGCAGTAGTAGTAATAAGTGGGGGAGAACACACACACATAGAATCCATTTTAAAGCCATGATATCATAAAGA